>LTAE01000826.1:4725-42167 GCA_001647135.1 Pontederia paniculata
AAAAAAAAAAAAAAAGAAAACTTACGACGATGAATCAAGGAGAGATCTGCTCCGACGGCTTCGAGAGTTCCGCAGTCGAGAGGGACTTCGTCGATCGATTTGAGGGGAACAAGGAAACGGGGATCGGAACAAGGGAGGAGGGAGGCGGAAGGAAACCCTAAAGATGGATTCTTTTTTGGTGTTGTTTTTGTTCGTTCTCGGCGCTGAAGAATTGGAGATGAGGCGAAGGTTGCGGGGCTATAAATAGGCGACCCGGCGAGTTGTCTACGCCTAAAAATCAAAAAAATTATTTCCGTTAACACCCCGCTCAATTATAACTTTTTACTAATTTTAATCCTCAAATTTATTATAATTTGTCAATCTAATTCTTAGATTTCAATCAAAATTCTATTAAATTATTTTTTTTATAATCAAAATACCATTCTTACCCTTAATTCTTTAATACAATAAAAACTTTATAAAA
The DNA here is from genome assembly GCA_001647135.1 of Pontederia paniculata. Taxonomy (NCBI): domain Eukaryota; kingdom Viridiplantae; phylum Streptophyta; class Magnoliopsida; order Commelinales; family Pontederiaceae; genus Pontederia; species Pontederia paniculata. Next base: position 5,189 of record LTAE01000826.1, read on the forward strand.
ATAAAAATGAATAAAGTAAGGATAGAAATATTATTTAATAATATTTTCTTTAATAATTATGAAATATTTTGATCATTTTGTTCTTTTTTTAATTTTTAAATATTTAAAAGAAAAAAGTAAATTTATCATTTTGTAATTAATAAAAATAAATTTAAAAGAAATTTGAATGGAGTTACGAATAAGATTGAGGACCGAAAATGATAAAATTATAATTTAAAATTATATATGGAAAAAAATTATATTTGAAAGAGTTGTTAGCGAAAATAATTTTAAAAAATAACAGCTGTTAAAATTATTTTACTCCCACACAAATTTAATAAAAAGGCACCACCTACCGAGATTAAAAATAAAAAAACACGCCGCATCCGGTAAAATAGGAAAAATAAATTAATTGTTCTCTCTCTCCTTCTTTGTTTCGTTTCCTTTGGGTGACAGGGGTGAATAAATTAATTAATTGCTCTCTAACCTTCTTGTCTTAAGTTTCTTTTCTTATACAATAATCTAATTGTTTTTTTTTTAATTTTTAATGTTTAATCACTTCTGTCTCGTACCAAATCCCTTTTTAAAGAAATAAAAATGTATTTTTTATTTTAATTTTTTTATATGGGGTCAGATAATTTTTTAAATATAAAAAACAATTTCAGGTAAACTAAAAAGATTATTGATTTTTTTTAATATGTAGCTACAATGCTACATGTTTGCGTGTGGCGTCAAATCGCTTGCCTCGACTTATAAGCCATATTTCATTTTAATACAAAAATGGAGAGGGCGACAAAAAAAATAAAGATTAATAAAAATAAAAATAGATATACCTAGCAATCAATTGGCAAAATTAACACCTTATTTGGCACGTAAGCATTTATACCAAAAATATATTTGTATATTGATAAGAATTTATTTTTCCAAATAGAATTTAAACGTTTGAAAATACAATGCTATTCTACCATTGTATAAAATTCAGAGTTTAGAAAAAAGATTTCGTATTTTAAATATATCATTATTTTTTTTGGAAAATCTTTCCATTTATATTTTTCTTTCTCCTTGTTTTCAGATATATCATAGTTAACTTTTAGTATTCACGTCACTATTATTACTCAACATACTTTATGTTTTTTCTTTTATTTAACTTTTTTTACAATAAAATAATACCCAAGTTGTGAAAAATATAATATGAAAAATAACAAATAAATAATGCGTAACAAAATATGATGCAGGATTTGAATTAGTTAGAGTATTTATCAAACTTACTAACCGTTTTTATCTAGATATTATTATTGATGCCTGATCTAAATGATGATAAAACATATGATTATATTATTGTGCTATATAATTTCGTATTGAGTTTTTTTTATCTGAATTATAAACAACTCAATCAATTATCAATTGATATATCTTATCAATTAGTAGTGTTCACAATGGAAACTTAAAAAGATAGCGAGTGTTTTCATCTTTTAAGAATCAGGAAGGAACAAAAGAATTTTTAGAAAGCCAAACACGTACTATAAATTAGCAAAATTAAAATATATAATATATAAAATAATAAATATTTACAATGAATTTATTTAATTAATTTATAGCTTAATCTTGAAGTCTCGAGTTCTTAATTAACCATGAACAAATATATAAAATAAAGCATTTTTTTAAATAGTTTCTGTTAATTTAGAGTGTCAATTCTTTATCCATATACTTATCCCTCACCCACAATACATATTTGATAGTTCTTTCCTCGACGGTAATATATTATATACTGGATCCATACATAAATAAAAAAATTATAAGGCACCTAAATAATTTTTGGGGAAAGGGAGTCTACTTAGCAATTTTGCTAAGTAGATTTCTTAGCGATCGTTAGATTCAAATCAAAAAGATATTTTAAATTTTTATATTTAATCTCAAATCGTCAGATTCGAATCTGACAATGTGAAACATGGCTAAGGAGTCTACTTAACAAAACTGTTAAGTAGGCTCCCCAACCTAGTAATTTTTTTCCTTCCATGCATACCATTCATGCATATCATCTAACAAAAACGAGAGGGTGCTAAACATGAAAAAACTCTAATATAATAATTATTATACATTATTCAAATTCACAGCACGGCAAGCATGAATTAAGAAATGCTGGACGTGCTTACGAACTATGATTGCAATTGCGAATGTTGAGTTAATTCATATTAATTAAATTAAACTATTTTCTATCCTAAACAACCAAGTCGTTGTAGTATAGTGGTGAGTATCCCCGCCTGTCACGCGGGAGACCCGGGTTCGATCCCCGGCAACGGCGCTCTTCCCTATTTTTTTATTTGATTGTAAATTTTATATTTCATCTTTTTTTTTCAACAATTTCAATCCCTAGACAACATAATAGTTTTAAAGTGAAAGTTGTTGGGTTTCACTTTTCATCTTTTTATTTTATTATATACTTTACACAAAAGAAAATAAATTATATGAACCATGACGGTATGTCCTTTATCGAATAAGTAGTACCTTCCATGTTTACAATATAATATTAATTTATTTTCAAAGTCCCAAATGTGATAATCAATATTCTATATGAATAAACTAAATGCCTATTCTAGGTCCTCCAATAAATGTGTCATTCTCATAATGTATTGTTGAGCCCCCCAAAACTTATATCGGTGAAATTAAGAAGCAACAATTTTTTGAATTAATTGAAAAGTTTCCTGTAGCGTTTACTGTTCAGGCCCAATGCTCCGCGGCCCGCTTCACAGGCGCCGAGACGTCGCTTCGACCACTCCGCCGACGAAAATATAAATATCGGTTGTTCTTACTTCTTCTCCAATCTTGCAGGTTGTCTTCACCGTGGCGCTGCAAAGATCCTCCGATGAAACGAGGTGCTCGAGTTCAAGATTTGTATCTGAGGCTTACAACACACATGAAAGGAAGTAGATGAAGTGGACGAGGAATATTATTAGAAGATAAGAGGGATTCGAGCTCCCTTCAGCTCCCAGGCAGAGGCCTACGAATCATTGAGTTCAGATAAGTCCTCCTACCACATCTCTTTACATTTTATACTAGAACTCCTAGTTTTCTCCCGGTTTTCTTAGTTTCCCCGGTTTGTTTCTCTCGGTTTCTTGTCTTTACATTATAAAGTCTTCGAATCGTGTTGGCCTCTTCCTCGTTCTCTTCTCTCTGTTTTTAGCTCGGACGACTTTGCTGTTTTCTTCTTCTGCTGCTCCGACTCTGTCGTTTTCTTCTTCTGCTGCTCTGACTTTGCCGGTTTCTTCCTCTGCTGCTCCGACATCGCCGTCTTCTTCTTCTGCTCTGGCTTCATCGTCTTCTGATGTTTTATCGTCTTCTTCTTCTGCTTCTTCTACTCCGGCTTTATCGCCTTCTGATGTTTTATCGTCTTCTTGTTCTGCTCCGGTTTCTTCGATTTCCTTCTCTGTTTCCTCCTCTATTTCCTCTTTATTTACATATGCTTCTTTATTGATTTTGTCTAGCTCTTGCTGTACTTCTTCAAACTCATCCTAGGGCATAACAATTTCCCCCGTAGAACGAGAACCGACATCGTCCTCGATGTCGAAATTAGGATAATTTGTCTTAAACGTACATAGATCCTCCCAAGTCGCGTCTGCAGGGTCATGTCCTGACCACTGAATAAGGACCTGAGTAAGTAAACGACCCTGTCGTTTAATTACTCTACTAGAAAGAACAGCCATAGGGTAGACAAGAGAATCCTCCTCTGGCATGGTCGGAAGAGGTGAACTCTCATGAAGTCCATAGGCACGTTTCAACTTAGAAATATGGAATACTGGATGAATTCTGGAATAATCTGGTAATTGAAGCTCATAAGCAACTGATCACACTCGCTTAATAATAGTGAAGGGACCATAGAACTTAGGTGATAACTTGTGGCATAATCTTTTTGCCACTGAGCTCTGCTTATACTGTTGAAGCTTAACAAAAATTGTATCACCTTTGTCAACTCGATGTGAATCAGCCAAAGATTTCATCTGATGTTGAGCCTTTAACAGATTTAATCGAAGCAGACGTAGCACCTCTTCACGATCTAACAAGTCTGCCTCCACCGCCTCAATGTTAGACTGTCCCCTGGTATAAGTAACCAATGTAGGAGGTTTCCGACCATAGACTACCTCAAAAGGGGTCAACTGAGATCTTGAATGATAAGAAGTATTATAGGAATATTCTGCCCATGAGAGATATTGAACCCAAGTATGGGGCTTATCCATACTAAAATATCGTAGATATTGTTGTAAACATCTGTTGATAACTTCAGTTTGTCCGTCCGGCTGAGGATGATAAGCAGAACTCATATGTAGTAGTGTGTCACTTAATTTGAATAACTCCCTCCAAAATGCACTGGGAAAAATGACGTCCCTGTCTGATACAATAGTTCTAGGAAATCCATGCAACTTGACCACCATGTCTACAAACAGCCGAGCAACCTTAGGAGCAGTGTAGTGTGTAGGTAGCGGCCCAAAATGACAGTACTTGGATAATCTATCCACAACCACAAGTACAACAGAATAGCCATTGGATGCGGGTAATGATGTAATGAAATCCATGGAAACATCTTCCCAAATCCTATTAGGAATAGATAACGGTTGTAATAATCCAAGAGGAGCCGTAGTACAGTACTTAACCTGTTGGCAAACCAGATAATTCCTGACATAATGCTCCACTGAAGCTTTAATTCCTTTCCAAAAGAATTCTGAGACCAACCTTTTATATGTTTTAAGGAAACCCAAATGACCCCCAACTGGAGTTTCATGAAATTCCTTTAGTATCGTAGGAATTAGAGAGGAGGTTTGGATAAGAAACAATCTATGTTGCTTATATAACAGTCCATCCCTGAGAATTAGACCCAATTCAGAATCTTTGCCTGACCTGACCTTGTCCACCAATTCTCGCAATTGTTCATTAGAATTATATTCCAATTTGAGTTGGTCAATCAAATTGAATATAGGCATAAAAAATCCGCAAAATTCAACGACAGTAATCTCCTGTCGTGATAAAGCATCTGCCACCCTATTATCAGAACCTGGCTTGTATATAATAGTAAAATCATATCCCATTAATTTAGCGACATAATGTTGTTGCTCCGGGGTCTATATAACCTGAGTCAAGATTTCTTTGAGACTCTTATGATCTGTTCTGATTGTGAAGTGATGTCCTAATAGATATTGTCGTCATTTTCTGACTGCCTCCACAATAGCATACATCTCACGTACATAAACTGAGGCCTTCTGAATAGTAGGGACTAGTTTCTTGCTATAATAGCAAATAGGGTGGTTGTCTTGAAGCAGCACTGCTCCAATTCCGATACCAGAGGCATCTGTTTCAATGACAAACTCTTTAGAAAAATTAGGTAAATATAGGATTGGAGCCGTAATCAAGGCTTCCTTTAGAGTGTTAAAGGCTTGTGTAGCTTTCTCTGTCCATTTGAACGATTCCTTCTTTAAGAGATCCGTTAGAGGTCCAGCAATATTAGCATATCCTCTGACGAACCTTCTGTAATATCCTGTTAGTCCCGGAAATGCTCGCAATTGTTTAATTGTAGATGGAACTGGACATTGTTTAACATATGCTATCTCGGTATGATCAGCTTCCACTCCTTGAGATGATACAATATGTCCCAAATACTCAATCCAAGTTTGACCAAAAGAACATTTACTCTTCTTAACAAAAAATTAATTATCTTCTAAACACTGTAGAGTATCTGTCAAATGATTCAAATGAGTGTCCCAATCTCGGCTGTATACTAGAATATCATTGAAAAATAAAATGATAAACTTTCTTAGAAATGGAGCAAATAGTCTGTTCATAATAGCCTAGAAGGTAGAAGGTGCATTAGTTAAGCCGAAAGGCATCAAGAAATTCATAGTGTCCTTCGTGAGTTCTCAAAGCAGTCTTATGCACATCTTCACTACTCATTCTTATTTGATGATAGCCAGCTCTTAAATCCAACTTAGAAAAATAAGCTGCCCCTTCTAACTCATCAAGTAACTCATCAATTGTAGGAATTGGGAACTTATCCTTGATAGTGATTGAATTCAGAGCCCAATAGTCTATGCAAAATCTTCAGGTGCCATCTTTTTTTTTAACCAACAATACTGGTGAAGAAAACGGACTATAGTTGTATTGAATAACCCCCTGAGATAGCATCTCTTTGACCAATTTCTCAATTTCATTCTTTTGAAAATGAGGGTACCTGTAGGGTCTAACATTCATCGGTTTACTCTCATCGATAAGATGAATATGATGTTGCACCTCCACAAAAAGTGGTAAAGCTGTTGGTGTAGCAAACACTGCAGTAAACTTTTTTAGGATTTCTTCTAGTTCATCAATTGACTGAGTAAAATCCTTGTCTTCCCCCTCAGTTTCTACTGTTAGCTGAAAACAGGTCATGTTGTGGCTACTCTTTAATTATTCAAATATACCAAATCACATAACATCATAATAAAATATGTTAAAACATGCAAATCTTATGCATCACATAAATTAATAATTAATTTATGATGCAAATAATGTTTTAACTTACATTAAAATAAACTTAGCTATTTGAGAAAAAAAATCATAATGACTATCAAATAGTCAAGCAAAATAATTATAAAATAAATTCAATCATTTTGGCATCAAAAATTATTTATTACATATATGTCCAAAAACAAAGTTCATAATCATTAAGAATTCTTAATCAACTCAATCATAACTCATATGAGATGTTCAATTATGTCACTTATGACTTAAGGTGTTGTATTACAACATATTTAATGAAATTCTTATTATTGTGTGTTTCTCTTTTATTTGGTATGCATACATTATGAGAATGACACATTTATTGGAGGACCTAGAATAAGTATTTGGTTTATTCATATAGAATATTGATTATCACGTTTGGGACTTTGAAAAGAAATTAATATTATATTGTAATACATGGAAGGTACTACTTATTTGATAAAGGACAATAGTAATAGTAATACCACATGTTAATATTAACATATGATAAACAATAATAATACACATGTAATTATATTGTAATATTAAATATCAAATATATATTAAATTTCAATAAATTTTTGAAGTCACTGCTCATAAATAAATGAATCTCATTTTTAAAGTAAATTTTATTTGAAATTTTAGATATTGGAATTTACATTAGCGGTAGTCATGACTAGCTTCAACTATAAAGAATTACCGACTAACTTCTATTATTATAAAATTAAAAGATAAGAATAAAGAGGAAAGATTTATAGAGAGAGGAACGAAGATGGCAAATAATAGAGAAGAAAAATAAGGAAAACCATCTTGAGGTGAAAAAAACGGAGAGGAAAGAAAACAAATAAAAAAAGAAGGTATCTCCAAAATAAATAAGGCAAATAAAAAAAAGAAGGTATTGCAAAATAAATAAGATCATTAAAGATAGGAGAAGAATTTGGAAAGGAAAAAAAGGAAACAAATGCAAAGAAGATGAAACAAATGAGAGGAAGATGAGATGAAAAATAAAAAATAATTATTTTTTTAAAAATAAAACTAGATGTTTTATATTGTCCAAAATATTAGCATTTTTTTTATCAAATTTACATTGATATTTAAGTATTTAAACCAAAGGTTATATTTTTTCTAAACACCAATTATTATTGTTTTAATAAAAAAAATTAGTTTTTAATTCGACTCACCTGGTCAAATCATGACTCAATTGGCATATCAGTTTAATATCTAATCTGATTCTAATAATATTTCTAATCATTAATATCTAGATTATTATCAATCATTTATTGTTTTATCAATTTATATTTTTTAAATATTAAATTAACACTTGGTCAGTCATTTCAAAATATACTTTTTGAAATTTACCGAACAAGTTTTATTCCGTATGAAGTTGAACCGACCATATAGCGCAAGTATTTATTTTAAAAAAAATAGTTAACAAATTATAATAAAGGAAAATATGATGAAATTATATACATAATTGTTACTTTCAATTCTCTTATATCTAATTAATAACAAATCTTCAGCTAAACAACACCATTTCGGGCAACTGAGTTTGATAGTAAGATAATGATGTGAACCCATTGTTATCTAGCAAACTAAAAATATCTTTAGCTAGAGCTATCAATTAATCGTGAAGTTATGACGTTGTTGCTGTTTGCGTGATTAAATAATTAACTCATAACAACTTGAATATATCCGCCAAGAAAATTAATGCAAATATTTTTTGTTTGGTGGAGTAATATAGATATCCCATTTTTTGTGCGAAGAGGTTTTCCCTTATATATTGTATTAAGCGTTTTTTAATAATTTATTATGAAATTGAACCAATGTTGTAAAATTCGGATAGGACGTCGATCCGAATGGCTTATCGGTCCAGGTCGAATCAGTCAGACTATTTGAATAAGATGATCGAACCGATTGACAATAAATATATTTAAAATAATTAATGTGTTAAAATTAAAATATAAGATGTCATATAAGTTACAACACATATAAATTTTTATCTAAATTCATAAGTTCATAATATATTAATTACTAGAATTTATGTTCCGTGTTAACAAAAAATCGAAAATGATATATATGATACATACCAATATATCTAATGACTAAAATTTGATCAATTTTATAAAAATAAAATAAATTAAACTAAATACATAGTGAAACCTAAGAAAGTAGCATATGATTCATAATAATATAATTGATTACTCTAGCATTTAATCAATTATATAAATTTAATGAATGCATAATATGCACCCGGTTTAAAGTATCAAAACTTTTTAGGATTTTTTTTAAAAAAATTATGCACCGGTTCAACCAAAACCGTCGATTTGGCCGGTCGAATCCGGGTTTTGACCGATCCAAACCGGTTCAAAAGTTTTTTTCAGTTCAAGATGACCCATGACTCATTTTTAAGACCGGATAACGATCCGACCGATCCGACCGATGGTCGGATCCGAATTTTGTAGCACTGAATTGAACAATTCTTTATAATTTTTTTTCGAACTATTACATAATGCGACTGAGCACATACTTGATACTTGACATATAATCATGCAAAATTTAATTGATGCAAAGATTAAATTCACGTATATATATTAAAGAATTACAAATTCTCCTAATTCATCCTTCTAAAAATTTACTTAGTACTTATATTTTTAAATGCTAAAAACATTTAATAAATTTATAATAAAAAATATTTAGAATAAAATTAGGATATTGTAGCATTCCTCGTTGTTTCACTTTCATCACACAGTTAACAGCAATAATTATATGTCTCTCATATCTGCATGGTTAGACATAGATCGAACGAACACACAAAATATATATTATATAGAAAGAGACAAATATATGCACGTATCTTCTCTACGCCTTTCGGTCACAACCTTCTCTTAGAATGTGACAACCTAATAGAAAACAAATGTTTGTTTCTGCTGGAAATATAAATAATATATATTAAATTGCGAGTTCAAAAATGTCATCATTTGCGCTAACTATTTCCACGCACTATAAAAACATTTAAAATTATCTCTCTCACAATAACTAAATTTTATTTTTTTTATATTTTTTTATTAATAATACCTTCAATCATAATCTAAGTGAGAGTTCATTTATTTTTTTAAAATTTTTAATATACTTTACAATTAGAAATGCATTCCCATACAAAATCTCATTGTTTGGACAACGAATTTGAAAGGAAGCCGGAAGGTTTTCTTTCTACTAGGATGTTAGAGACTAAGCTCTGGTTGAAAAATTTTGATTCTGTTATTTCTAAATCGAAATTTTAACTTTTTTTATAATAAATGTTCTATTTCTAGAAGACATAAAATTCAATTTTTTTTTAAAAAGTGCATATATAAATTTTCTAGAAGTAAACTTTATTTTTTCTTAAGAGATAGAAGTAGACTTTATAACAAACATGAGTTATTATTATTTTTTATGTAATTTTTTATCAATAATATTTTTATCGTCGTTCAAAAACTATTATTATTTTTTATGTAATTCTTTTATCAATAATATTTTTATCGTCGTTCGAGAACGTAATTTATTAGTACATTTTATAATTTTTGTGTATTATACTTTCGTTTGACATATGCAATATCGGTCATCACTAATTTTTTGTTGACCCAACATCTTTCCCTTTCATTAATATGCATGGCAAATGGCCTTGGACATTTTTTCCTTCCATTTTTTCGACTGTAATTTTGAAGGCCATTGATTACAAATAGTTTTACAACATAATATATTATTAAAAATAATTATATACATTATGAAGATTAATAATATTGAAAATAAAATAAAATGATAAATAATTGTTCTCAATAATTTGAATAGACATTTTAAGTTATAGGTAAAGAAAGATGTCCAAAAAAAATAATCTACAAGGACATTTGACAGAAAAAAATATATGACAGGCTCTTTTTTTTTTCTTTAAAAGTAATAAAAAATGACATGTTTGGGATGCCATCCTTATCCTTTTCCGTACCGAGAGAGGTGAAGTGAGCGACCCCTTTTGCCTCCTTAAAAAATTATTACATGTTATGTCTCTTTTATGTGTTATTTCAGCTTTTCAATTGTTGATGTTGCATTATTTTTATATTATCTTTTTTTAATAATGTGGATGAGAGATTAGATAAATTAGTCAACAGAAATTGTGAAACCTAATCGGGTGACAAAAGTATAAAAAGATACAATTGGGGGATCATTGATGTAAACAAAATTGTTGAAGGTCGATAGGAACACAACGAGTATAATTTGGAGATCATTTTGAAAAAAAATGTACCTTTTTCTAAATTTATTTAAGATTGTCTTATCCAAAACGTAATGTGCATGCTAATATTGCCGAATCAACCAACTATAGTTGTGTGACCTAAATTAGATATTTGATCTATGTTAGTTTCACGAAAACAAGTTGCCAGAAAAAATAGTTTGATAAAAGATGTGCACCATTATTTCCACATTCCGAAATTGAAACTTGAGTTCGTTCAAAGTTCAGTTCTTTAGGAACTATTTGGATTGGAAATAGAAAATAAAATATTGAGTTGTTTTTAAAATTTAGTTCAATATTTTTTGGAATAGAATTGCTTCATCAACATCTTAATTTTTTAAAATTATTTTGAAATTCATGAAATCACCATATATATTCTAAAAAATTAAAATAAATTTATTTCTTAAAAATTAAAAGTTCATTTATATCTATTCAATTAGGATATTTTAACATATAATTCAATTGTAATATATTGTTTTATATATTCTTTTAACATTAAATTTCAAATTCAAACATGGCATTAGCAAGTGTTGGTAACCAAATAGTTTTTTTATGGTCGCTCAATGATTGGAAGGAACAAAATGCCACTGTGCAATCACGGAGAGAAGAAGATGGATATGAAATGATATAAAAAGGAGACGACATGAACTGAAGCAAAATTGGTAGGTGTTGCGGCGATAAGAAGATATGTTTCTGATAATATATAAAAGATATTTGATTGACTAATTACAAGGTGTCCTGGGATCTCCAATCACATCCTACGAGGATGTACATATAAGTGAGGAGAGAGAGAGAGAGAGAGAGAGAGAGAGAGAGAGAGAGAGAGAGAGCAGCTGGCTGGTTACCTAACATATCTGAAACTAGGGTTTGTAGAATAGTAATAAGATATTATAGTTTAGGAGTTATAGAACTATTTTGAGAGGTGAGCCTCATTGCATGCATGTGAGTTGTAGCGGTACGTACCCGACGAGTCCGTACGCGTCGCATTGGTTGGTCGAGTCGGGTCCCCCGTGTGGTCCGAGTTTTCCCATGCCCCTTCTCTCAACACCCAAAAAGATAAGAAGGATGACATCGAAAAAGAGAAAAAAAAAGATAAGAAGGTAATCAAGATAGCGTAAAACTAATTATTTGAGTTGTCCTTTTTCTCATAAATTATATATATATATAAGTTAAAATATATATAAATGAATTATTAAAATTTAAAAAGGTCAAAATATATGAAAGCATATTACGAAAGCCAAACTCGAGATCCTAAGATATTAATAAAAAATATGTATTCAATTAAATAATTATATTATTTTTTAAAATTTATATTATTTATTAATTATGTACTTAGGATTGGAAGGATTCGTAATATGGGTCCGCCCATATATATATATAATATCATTAAATTAATTAATATTTTAAAATTATTGTAGATTGAGAGTTTTGTCCTTAACGCTTTGTCGTTGAGCGTTCCATGTGACACAAGGAACTCTAGTGACCAATATTTTGAAGGACAGTCAAACGAATTTTATTTATATATAATAGTAATTATAATTAATAAATAAAATAAATATTAAAAAATAGTACAAGTTGATTCAATGATTAATTAATTTTAATTAGTATTTTAAGGTCTAAATTTTAAGTCTTGATCTTTCTTGATATTTTTTTTATTTCTACATATTTTGACCTCTAATTTTTTTAGTAGTGCATCTAATTACACGACAATCCCCAACGACGACACACCCAAAGGGCATGTTGGCACAACTCGAACACGATCAACTCGTTTGTCTGCCAATTTCGTGTCATGCCCACAAAATGACCGTTGCATCAACACCATATGAACCTGCCAATTTCCTTTAAAAAAAAAGAAAAATGAGGAGTTTGACACACCTTCGATGCAAAGTACAAAATTTGACATAAATAGAAGTACTGATATTTTTTTTAAATTTCCAAAACTTCCAATGCTAAAAAGTTTTTAAAAGATCTAAAAAATAATAGCTTAATATCTTCCGTCGAAGATTTTATAAGAAGCATGGCTCATCTATAATTATCTTTTTTATAATTGATATATTTATATGATTAATACTATCTCCTAAGTATGCAGCGTTAATAACTTTATTTTAATTCAATTCACCACATAAACTATTAAAAGAGAAAAATAATTTTATTAAAAGATTCATTTAAATTTAGAATTTTTTTATTATGTTAAATTAGATGTGTTAATAATAATTTAAAATTTAAAATAGTTAGAAATATGAACAATGCAATCTATATACTTATATTCTTTAACATCGAGTATCAAAATAAGGTAAAAAAAGTTGAGCTGGCTATTTTGGAAACATGTATTATGATTAGCATTGAAGTGAAAAATATATTCCGTAGTTCATAAAAAAAACTTCTATTGCATAAACAATATAAAAATAAAAAAAATGAATATCTTTCATGCAACACTATTATATTTTCATGGGGACGGTCAGGTTTTTTTCTTTCAATCATTGTCCCCTTTCACATCAAAAGGCAAAACAGTGACATGGATCTGATCAGCTTTCACTTAACAAAATCTTTTATATATGAAATCTAGCCCAATTGTTTGTAGACTGAAATTGGAACTAGGGAATAAAAGAGTTTCTAATTTTGAGTTAAATATTATTAAGAGAAAGTTTGTTTTTAACTATTTTATATTTTAAATTAAATTAATCAAGTATTAGATAAAAGAAACTATTAGAAAAATATCCTATAATTCTCAAGTAGTCTCTTAAAGTTTGTTTGACCTAACTGATAAAAAAATATAGCAGTTGTAAGTTTTTTAAGTGTTAAAAAATATTTTAAAATATAAATAATTATATATTTAAATAAAAATACAGATAATATCAGCAAGTAGTTGTAATGTTTATTAAAATAGATATTAATTTTGATTCTTTGAAATTATATGATAATAATATTAAATGAATATAAAGACAAAAATAATATAGTTGATTATAAAAATAAGTCAATAATTTTAAAAAAGTAAGAAAAAACATTTATTTATTTTTGGCTTATAACTTATTATCCTAATAATTTATAAGAATATTTTTATTTATCAAACATGAAAATTTTTAAAATCAATTTGTAAATAATTTTAAATTATTTATAAACTAAAGTGAAATATATTCTTAGTCTATCTTTAACATGATTGAGCCGCCCTAGTTGTTGGCTGCACCCACTTTTGACCCCAAAATCCCAAATGGCTCTCCTCTCTCTCTCTCTCTCTCTCTCTCTCTCTCTCTCTCTCTCTCAACTTGCCCAATTGATAATGACATTAATTAAAACATGAACGGCTCAAAATAAAATAACATGAAGATAAATGAAAAGAAAAAAAAATAAAGCTACGAGGGGGGACAAAATAATTAATGGCGAATCCAGCAGCCCACTTACTAGGTACCCCTCTCTAATCATGCTGCATATTTTATTTTTATTCCGTGCACTTGACCACACGTGAACTTGTGTTGGATCCACTTGGGATGGTTCTGAGGCAGACTGACGTGGATCTTTATCACCACACACCCATCAAATAGCAAGGGTTTTATTATTTTTATCCAAAAAAAAATAACAAATGTTTCATTATATTAGTGAAAGATGCTCTCCATTTAAATATTAGTAATATTATTAAATAAATTAGTGAAGATATAACCTATTTAAGTAGGATACATTATATCCTATTATCTAGATCATTAGATCTTAGATGTATAATTAATAAAAAAATAAAAATATGAATATTAAGTAAATTATTTATTTTTAACTAAATCTAATGATTCAAATGATAAAATATATAGTGTATTCTACTTAAATAAGATATATCTCCATGAAACTCTTACTAAGTATCAAGGAATATACCTCTCAAAAAAAAAGTATCAAGGAATATACAATTTTTTTAAAGTGCAACTAATAATTTTTTGAGTCTCGATAATCTATTTGTTAGATAAAGAAAATTATGCTCATCCTCTTTACATCATTTATCTATCAATGGTTGGTTCAATTGATAGTTATAAATAAACAATTTGTGGGACAAAAAATATTAGTAACTCAAATTTGAACAGATGTAATTTAAAAACGCTTTTGTGAAAATATTTGACAATAACCAATCCAACTTTTTTTAGTCATCTTTCACATGACTACTAACGAGAGTGCAAACAATGAAAAAAAACACTAGAAATAAAGGTAGGACACCTACCTCTCTCTATGCTAATACTTCTATAAAATGAGAATATAAAGAAAAGGAGGAAAACGAGAAGCAATTGATGTGGTAAAGATCTCACCACAAGGCTTTTGGATTTATACATATACTTTATCTTTATTTATAATATTATTTCTGTCATAGTTTTTATAGTCTGCCAGAGGATATATGTTGAATATTCTCGCTCTAAATGAGCCTTCCCGGATTTGTCCACTCCCACATTAATTTGTTTTATAATCAATCATTCCCTGATTAATTATGTTACTTGTTAGCTAATCTTAGTGCCAAAGAAATGGCCCTTTCAACCAACTAAATCTACACATCGAGTCCATTATAATTCGTACGTCACACATATCTAAGTGGTTGGAAACTTGAGACCATTATATATATATGGTGAACTCAACGACACATACTTGTACTCAATTGTCTTCATGCTCACAAGACAAAGGACGAGTCAAAAAAAGGGTATCAATTATACAGCACATGAAGCCTTGTATTGTATCCATGCAAACCATGTCAAAGCATTGAACTCTTTACGTATTCTACAAAAGAAATACGTGCACACGCTCAAATGTGGATGAGCTTCCCCGTATATATCATCAGAAGCTGCATTGCAACTTCCTCTCACCAAACTCTGATTCTGGAACCATACGAAAAGATCTATTGCCTGTTTTGGAGCATATGGACAGGAAAATTGAGAGAGAGAGAGAGAGAGAGAGAGAGAGAGAGAGAGAGAGAGAGAGAGAGATCTTCGAGTATATATTTTAGACGGCGGAGAGGACCTCCAAATTGAGAAGCATTTGTCATGTTGCATTGAGTATTAAGAGTTGTTTGGAATCACGTCGAACGTGGACAAGTAGGTGCATGGTACTCTTCTTGCTTTGTTTTGGCTTCTCGTTCATATCGTCGTAGGTAGCTCTCACAACCTGCGTCATGTGGGGTTGCCATGATACATTAATTATTTTGACAGATGCATTGCATGCCTTGTCATTTAGATTTGGATTTGATTCCGTTTCTTCATCCAACTTTGATCGATTTTGCAATATTTATATAACAAGAGCAAAACGAGCATGGATTTTGATATAGACTAAGATCATATTTATTGTTTGCAGAAGAGTAGGCACAACTATTGAATGATTTAAAATAAAGGTGTGATTTCCAACCCAAATAAAAAGAGTGTGATAGCTATCATTAATGTAAAATTATGGTAGATAATTATATTAGGTGGATAAGTAGTTGGGATATGGTCATATTCACTACAGTTTTAATGTGTAACAAACGGCTCCTCATGACACTATGTTCTTTGGTTAATAACTTTTATTTTATCGCGCACTAAATAATTGAAAAAACAAGTTTGATGTAATATGAAAAAGTGATTGTAGTAAAATATTAAAAATATGGGTAAAATATTTGTGCAGCGCTTTATATTACAGCGCAGCCCACTTCTCCTCACATTGCATATAAATGTTCTGGGCTTGTGTTCATAGGCCCACACTAATAAGCCTATAAAAAAAATGTGAGAGAGAGTGGGTTGTTGTAAAATAAAGCGTGGCACACTCATTGCTCTCTAAAAATATTATTAACAATTTTGAGACTTCCGATAGATCAATAGTTTCAACTTAGAGCTCTACTTATAGGTGCACACCACCATCAAAGTCCATCTCCATCCGCACCATTTATCACTCATGATCATAACAGTCTTATTGATGATACCAATATTCATTGCTATAATGATCATATTCTAACAGTGATTGATTATTTTTAATGACCTAAGTGATTCAATAGAAAAGTAGGAAGTAAAAAGAAATAGAAAAAATTGAACTCATGATTTTACATGGCAAGACTCATATGTAAGGAGCCTCACTGAAAAATGTTAATTGGGCTTTTAGGCATAGTCCAATGCATGCTTTAAAATTGAGTGCTCAATAGTTGCATCTCTGACCCAACGAAAATGACCAGTTGTCTTTCAAGTCTACACTAGTGTACCATAAACTTGTAGCTTGGCCCCTTGGACCATAACCTTTCTACCCAAATAAAACTAAAAGAAAAAGAAATCCTACAACTTTGCTAATGTCCTCTTCCTTTTGCTCTGGTATCCTCCAAGAAACATGTCCTCACTATCAATATTAAAGATATGTTTGAATGCTTCAAAAGTTTGAATTATTATTGGAGCTACCAACTATCACAAAAACTAAACAAAAATAATAATTTTAATAACCTCAAACTTTAAATTCATAATAATTTTATATGATATCATATTAAATCAGATGAACTATTAACTATCATAAATGTTTAAATCATTGAGAAAAGTGTTATTATATTTATATTCCTTCCTTTTCTTTTAAAAAGTGCAATATAGACTTGTTAATGTATTATCATATGAACCCTAAAATACCAACACGATTGGTTCAACGGGTTGATTTGAATTTAAAGAAAACAAATATAATTATCTTTTAACACTGTATATTCTCAGCTTGCAAAAAAGTATTTAGACAATCGAAATTAATCACTTTTAAAAGATAAAATAGCTCGGCATAAGAAACTAAAAAAGATAACGCTTTGTGATACTATAGCATATATGCTAAACAAAGGCTTTGAACAAAGGCATCCATGATTGCACATTGAGGCCCAAATGGATTCACAAAGAAGAAAAAAAATGCCATTCAAATTTCAAGGTGATGTATTTGATACAGTGGAAGTTTAAAAGGCATAAGTGGAGAATATATACGCTATCTGGATTACAAATAGAATCAAATTCTATATTCGGAAGTGAAACTAATCATTCAAATTAATTTGGTTCATATGTTCGTCTAACAAATAAAATTTTCTACGTCAACCTAACGTTGTTAATAATAGTTATCACAAAAAAAATACTATTTTAAGTATTTGAAAATTATTAGTGTTACAAAATTGAGTAGCGATTAATTTTTTTTCCTCTTAATTTTAATACCTTGGCATCAACCTTCAATTATCTATTACTTTAACAAAATTTGATCAGAAGTCCAAAATACCCTCCACTTAAAAGTAAGAAAAAAAATTAAATTGGCTAAGATGATTTTACAATTCCGCTCTACACTTTGTTTGGGATGATGCTTTTATCCATTCAATTGATCAAATATTTATTAATTAAATAGTGGTGGTTAATCAGAAGATAAAGTACTATAGATAACCTACGTTTTATAAAATTATTATTTAAGTCACCCAACCTTGATTTTTAATATATAACTTATTCAATTTTTACATGTTTCTGTGCCGTTCAATTCTTGCTTTTGAAAAAAAAAAAACACTCGTCGGTCCAACTTTTATTACGTTAAAATTTAAGTCACGGCCATAGTTCAGAATACCAAATGGCAATATGCCGCATCATTAACTTTTTAAATAAGATTAAAATTTTTAATTTCAATTTAATAAATTAAATTGCAAAATAATTTATGCAATAAATATATATATCTTGCAAATCATAGTTTAAGTTTATTTTAAAATTATCTGAATTTCAAAGTTGAATGGCCAAAAGTTTGACTTCGTAAAACTTGGGTGATTCATTGAAATTTAAACCCATTTGATAAATATCATGGTTGATTAAGCTATTTCATCTATTTTTCTTTTTTAATTTTTTTATCCATCATATATTTGGTATTTTATAATTGAGGATAATTAATATGATATTACCTACTAAATTTTTTATTAAGGAATCATTTTCATATAAATAGAAGTACAAATAATTATTTTAAATGCGAAAACTTTTTTTTAAATAATCATATAATATACAAAAGTGCTTATAATAATAAGTAATTATAATATTTGTTAAGATAAGTGTTGATAAATTTTTTAGCGGATAATGATGTTATATTATTAAGTAATTTTTTATCCAAATAAATGAATAAGAATAAATTTAACTCAGTTATCTTATTCATATAATTTCAGAAGTTATTAAACACTTTCTGAGGTTTTAAAATTTATTATTGAGTCATGTTAATATTTTATGTTTTATGAATAAATAGAAGAGGCGAAAGAGAAGCTAAAATAAAAAAAAAAGTGATAAATGAAGAAAAAATATGACAATAATATTTGAAAACAAGAAAGATAAAAAGGAGTAATCTAGTTAGTTAAATTAAAGAAACTATCATTCTCAAAATAAAATTATGGTGCTCTTTTTGTTGTACTTTTTTTTATCCCAAATAATTTTTAAGTCTAATTTCTTTTATCTCTAAAACTAACTAATAAATTATAACTAATAAATTAGTGGTCAATATTCCAATTAAAGAATTCATTTGGGCCTAAACTAATTGGGCCAAATAGTTGTTAAGATAAGATTCGAACCCAAACTACCCACCTTTATTATTACGTTTTAAAATAGCAGACTATATTGATAAAAAAATAATTTTTATCAAAATGAAGAAAAGAATATTGGTCAATATTCCAATAAAAAGAATAAGCATTTTTCTTCATTTATCATATATTTGTCATATTACCGCGACAAAACTTATTTTTTATTAAAAATAATTATATATTATATAAAAATACTTATAATAATAAGTAATTGTAATCTTTGTTAAGATAAGTGTTGATATTTTTTTTATATGTCGTGAGTAATGATGCCCATTATATTCAATTTAAATAAATATTTTAATAAAATCCAAATAAATAAATAAATAAATTAAACACTTTATGGGGTTTTAAATAATATTTTATGTTTTATGGATATATAGAAGAGGCGAAAGAGAAGCTAAAATAAAAAAAAGTGATAAATGAAGAAAACATATATGATAACAATATTTGAAAACAATAAAGATAAAAAGAATAATCTAGTTGGCTAAATTAAACAAACTATCATTCTCAAAATAAAACTACGTTGCTCTTTTTATTGTACTTTTGTTATCCCAATAATTTTTAAGTCTAATTTTTTTATCTCTAAAACTAACTAATAAATATATGAATACGATATATTAATAACTAATTAATTAATGGTCAATATCCCAATTAAAGACTTCATTTGGGCCTAAACTAATTGGGCCAAATAGTTGTTAAGATAAGAAAAGATTCCGACCCAAACTACCCACCTTTTATTATTACGTTTTAAAAAGCAGACTTCTACACGACAATAAAGCGAGCTCGCAAAGGTTCCCCCGCTGTCGCCGGCGACTCCGCATGCGAGATGGCGAGCAGCTCGTCGTCGTCCGCCGCCTCCACCTCCGCTTCCTCTTCTGAGATCATCTGCGCTTCCTTCAACCAGGACAACAGGTTAAAACCTTGACTCCTGTGATCCCAATTGGGGGATTGGATTATTTCTTCCGCGTTCAATTCGTTCTTAATTTGATGAAGGAATCTACAGAGGAATTAGAGTTGATGAAGGTGATTTCGTTCGATGTTAACATTATAATTTCACAAAGGCGTCACTTTAGAGTTTGAACCAAAAAGAATGTTTTTTTTTGTTTGGTAAAACTTCAATTATCTAAAAGGTTTATAGTATGAAGAATTTATGAGCGTCTGTTGGTCAAAATTTTACATTTATTTATTTATCTTTTTTTTTTTCAAATTCTGTTGGTTTATCTTAAGTTGTGTTACAGTTGCTTTGCAATCGGAACGAAGGATGGGTTCAAGATTTTTGATACCCGAACAGGACGACTTTGCTATGAGAGAGGTAGGTTGGTGAAATATATGCATATTTATTGGCAAAAAGGAGTTTATAATACGCAAGTTGCATTGTATTTTACAACTCATAATTTACACCGTAGTGTGCATTTTACATTGAGTATATGTAATGTATGGAAATTTTATACTGTAAATATCGAATCCCAGGTGTCAAACATGAGCTATAATGTACAATCAGTGGTCCTTATTTTGGTTTTTTCCCTGCATTAATTGTTAACCAATCCGACTCAATTGTATATTAGATTTTATAACAGTTTGGCACACAACATGGACATATGAATCCTAGTGAACCCACAATTGTAAAGTTGTAGCATTGTAAAATCTCTAAGTTGTGTGCCAACATAAACTTGTACCATCTAACAGCAAGCATCATGGAAGCTTTACTTCCGACGGAAAATTTTCAAACCTTAACTGCATATTTTTGTGTTTATCTTTTCATTGACTCTGATCTTTAAGTGAATAATATTCCACATTTGGTACCTTGTCTAAATTCATAAACATGCACATATGTAAGGCCGTATTCAAGGCTACCAAAGTGTGTAGCTTTGTACTATATTACTCAAGTAAATGCGAGTCCTGGTTTCATGACATGTTGAATTGATCTGCAATGATAATTCTAGTTTCACTCGTGTCATATTTTCGCAGATATTGGTGCAGTTAGCATTGTAGAAATGCTATTTAGCTCTAGTCTTCTTGCTATCGTTGGAACTGGAGAGCAGGTACTTTCAGTGTCGAATAGTGAGCATGTCAAGTTTTAATCAACAATGTTTTAATATGGTTTGCTCTGACTCAAACAGCCATCATTATCACCTCGTCGCCTTTGTCTGTTTAATACCACGACTGGAACTGCACTGAGAGAGTTGAACTATCTGACATCAATCTTATCCGTCCGCGTCAATAGAAAAAGGTTTTTTATTGACATCCTTTATTTACTATCTTCTTTAGGAGCTACTTTAATTTCTATCCTTTAATTGAACATACTAGGGAATTCCAAGAGCGTTATTGTCTTCTCACTATGATGGTTTTTGTATTTATCTCATGCAGGCTTGTAGTTGTCTTGCTGGAGAAAACTTATATTTATGACTTGAACAGCCTTACTATTCTGGACACAATAGACACTGTGCCAAACATCAAAGGTGAGATAAATATCATTTTGTGTATTGATAGATAATGTAGCTGCTGTTTGTCCTATCACAAATGTGCAAGTAGGATATCGACACAAACCCTGTTCTTGTTTTTTCTGTTTTGAAGTCATTACATGTATGCTGGTTTTTATACATTCCTCACAATTAAGTCTTTGTTGATTGATATATGTTTATTTTTTTTATTTTTCTCTCAAATTTTATTCAAATATCAGGTCATTGTAGTTTACACTTGTAATCATTTCACCTTCCCTCGGGGAGGCTTGCTTCAAGATCGGATATCTTGCCATATCCCATATGTTACTGGTATATGTTGCAGAATTGATGTTGTCCCCAGTGTAAAACAATTCTACTGAAGAAACTATGGACTTGAAAGAAATAAAAGGATACATGAGAAAATGTAGCTGATGAGGTTTCCATAAATTTTATCTATTATATCAGGAAACAATACACATGTAAAGAGTTATTATCATAGCTGTCTTTGATTGTGAGTTGTTTCTATTTCAGGCCTTTGCGCCTTCTCACACAATTCAGATGGCTGCTACTTGGCTCTTCCAGCAAGTACAACTAAAGGGTCTGTCTTAATTTACAACACAATGGAACTCCAATCACTTTGCCAGGTTTTTAAAGAGAATCAGATATCTCCTTCTGTTTGAATGTGGCGCATCTTCTCTTTTTTGGATAATCTGGTTAACATTTTATTTGCTATTGTTGTCACTATTTGTTGTGTCATTTTGAAAATTGACTCCATTCACATAAGCTAGAACATAATCTACTCTATTCACTTGAAACCACAACAAAATATAGTTTTTTTTTCAACTTTTACTTGGTTCTTTAATTTTTTTATCTTCTCTACTTTTCTGTTGTGTCTTGAATACGTACTATTTTTCCTGTGAATTTTCTTCACATATGAAATGATAATTTGTCTCCATATAACATTTTTTAGGTTCAGATTTCTTCAAAATGATTTTTTTTTTTACTTTTATCCAGTAACATTCTTTACTCTATTTCACATCTACGTATTCTTCATTTTGGGTCATCAGTTTTGTTGGCATCTTAACTCAACAAGGATCTAATCTGAAATTGTTGACATACTCTTTTCTTGGGAACAAATTCAACATTCTCCTGTTTCCGCTTTTTGCTTTATCACATTGTAAAAAGGTTGCATCACCTTCATTTTGGTTCTATCTGATAAACTTCAGTGCGGTCACAGCTTAACCAAGATATTTTCTGGTCCTGATTTTGGTCATTGAAGTACAACCTATTGTCCTAAACATGTTCTCCAAGTGTTGGATGTTTCACTTTGGATCATTGATAAATGCTTAGTTCTTTCGAGGAAATTCAAAATGCCATGTATTATACATGAACAGATAGATGCTCACCGTTCCACATTAGCTGCAATAGTATTCTCTGCCAGTGGCATGTACTTGGCAACGGCATCTGAACAGGGAACCATTATCAGAGTGCACCTAGTTTCACAAGCAACTAAGGCAAGCGGGGTCTATGATAACACTTGAAATTTTTAGGGTTCTAAATTCTTATTTTTGGACATATCCACTGTTCCAAATTTAACATCTTTGCTTTGCAGTCATATAGTTTCAGAAGGGGAACATATCCATCAACTATCTATTCCCTGTCATTTGGACCTTCTGTTGAACCCCCGGACGTTCTTGTTGCTACAAGCTCATCAGGATCTTTGCATGTCTTTTGCTTGGGAAATACCATAAATGAAAGGTTGAAGTACTTCTCCTATGTAGAAATAGTATTTAATATACCTACGAAGCAATTTTTACATCTTAAGCTTTAGATGTAAAATCAATGATAGATTTAATAAGTCATATTTTCTTTCAACTTTAAGATCTGCTCTTGAATTTTGCATTGGAAGGCTATAATGTGCTCTGCGTACCTATGTGATTTGTAGGTACATTGAACATGTAGGAATAATATTGTTTTCATGTGACAGTAGAATCTGCTTGTAGCTGGGCAACCACAAATAGTCATGAAGCTAAACCATGTGTCTGCTTTCTTTTCTTTAGGTCATGCATCACTTCTCTTTCTCTAGTCCTCACTTTCCCTTCTCCTATTTCAGGAAAAGGTCCAGCGGAATGCTTGGTTCTATGCTCCCTGAGACAGTGAACGAAGCCTTGGAACATAGTCATCACCATATTCTTCATAATGTTGTCCCTGCAGGTGTTAAAAGGTCAACCTCTCTCTCTATTATCACATTGCCAATGTGAACCTTGTTGTGGTGACTGATGATTTAGTTGACAAGTGTCATTGTTCTTTCTTTTTCTGTAGCCATGCAATAGTCTACAGCGTCGACAACATTCCAAGTTCTTCTGGACTCCCTTACCTTCGGTGAGTTTTAAGCTATTAGTGGTGTATTTGTAGTATATTATGCCCTTTACCTATGCGTTCGTTATCCTCATATGCCTGGGGATATGACCTCACTCACATCCTATGTTTATCTATGCGCATGCGAACACTATCAAATAATTCGCGTTTTATTTATAATTGTTTATGACTATCCTTAATATCTAGTCTAACATTTGATTACTTATGCTAGATTTCTCAGGTTCAGACTGTTTATGAACCCAATCAAATAGTTATTACATCAAGTTTCTTGTAAACTTGTTTATGTTTGTGTAAAATTCAATCCACGCAGATAGCACTATGATCATTAGACATGCACACTTTGAACTGTAACAAGCTCAGACATTAGTTTCTCCTTTCTGATGCAGAGCATCTGTTTTCATCATTAGTCACAATGGTTACCTCAGAGAATCCACCTTAACGGTCTCTAAACCAAACGAATCCTCATGGAGTTTGGAGCGCGAAGTCAATCTAGTGGATGGTCTTTCCGGCGAGGCTTATTAGGAACCTCACAAGGAGCCTCCCTTTACATATCAGCAGATGTTGCGGGTCATATTTGAGAATGTGTTCCACATGGATTGAGGCGAGAACTTGAGATCTGCAAATTCGTGAATTAGGGTTCCATCCCACATCAAATGTTCCTTTTGGGGCGATTGCAAGAGGACCTTTGGTTGCACACGAGGGCAGTAAAGTTATTACAGATAGGTGCAAAACTATGCAAGCCCGTTGCAGAATTGTAACTATGTTATATAAGATTGCAATTTATTAATTATATGTTGTTGTAAAACTGCGTTATGCGAGCCTGTCTTACAACATAGAAGCATTGTTAGCTCAAAGGCCTTGTAAGTTTGAGATGAATGAATTGGGTTGTGCAGATTTATTGCCATACACATGATATGCTCCTTAATCTCATTGTAATTATATTTGTTGAAAAGTGTATATAATGAAAGAACATT
Organism: Pontederia paniculata; assembly: GCA_001647135.1. NCBI lineage: Eukaryota > Viridiplantae > Streptophyta > Magnoliopsida > Commelinales > Pontederiaceae > Pontederia > Pontederia paniculata. Next base: position 30,251 of record LTAE01000826.1, read on the forward strand.
TTGAGTGGCAATCATATATCTTGTTGTCGGTACGATTGATGCATAAAAATCTTTAGAATGCATCACCTACATGATTAGGGCATTTAACTACGGACATTGCTGTAGTCGCAAAATATCCAAATGGGAAATAAAGTTTGCACATAAATGTATGTATCATGTGCGCCTTAGACAACTGCATGAATGACATTATTTCAAAATAAAGAAAGAAACTTGAACATCAGAAAGTATTTTTTAATATTTTATTTTCAAAACTTTAATTTTGTTTTTGATTATGCAACAAGTTGTGCGCTGTTGAACCAAGTTGATTGGCACGTATGAATAGCGGGTATTTGTCTCGGATTGAGGGACCGAGAGCTAGTAGTCTCGAGTTTGAGCTTCGAAATCTTCAATTTGGTCAGAATTCATCTTTGTCGTGTCCGTCCGAACACTAAATTAGGCAGCGTTTGATTGTGTTTTTTAATGTGTTGTGCAAGAAAGCATAACTTGCTTTTGAAAAGATGGATGCTTGGTGAAAATTTTTTACTTACTTTTCTCTATAAATTTCATAGATCAAAGCTGATTTTTCAACGATCCTCCTCTCTAGAAAGGTTCTTTGCCAGAAAGCAGGCAAGCTTTTTTTGAAAAAAAATGGATCCTTCTAAATACAGCCTTAGTCGGGTGCTAATAATCCTGAGCGCAATGGAATTCTATCCATAGACCCAAAAAAAAGTTGCCCCTTTTTAACACCCATCCAAAGGGGATACCGCAATTGCAGACTCGAATCAACTAGACTGACCGAGGCAACAAGAGCACATGATGGAAGAAAAGATAGACATGCTTCATACCGGAGTTTAATAAGATCGTATCTTTGTGTTAATAATAATAAGGAAATGACTTTTTTCAGAGAAAAAAAAATCAGCAAGCATGAAAACACTTGAGTTAAAATGATAAGGCACTCAATGTTAATTCAACTGGAACCATCTCCTGGCCTGTCTTATGTGTCAAAGACATCTCTGCAGCTTTGCTATATATAGATGCTCATCCTGAATTTACATAATTTATTCAAAGATGCCTTTTTATTTCCCTCTTATACGACAAGTTGCAAATATGCAGGTTCCTTGCTTACATTCCTTAGTCGATGGTATACATGTCGTGTATTTGCCTTGACTAACTTCCATTCTCACCTGCAGTGTCTTCTTTTTTTTCCATGAACATTTTTTTCTAGATATGAACACACAACAGGAAAATTCTGTGAACAACAATTTAAGCCCAAGAAGCTGCAGAAAAACCTTAGTAGTTGGCATACTTTGAAGACCTAAAAATTTTCAGCTGTTGATCACCAATATCTCTCATGTTTTACTATAATTGAGGGTATAAGATTACTCAGGTCGTATCCTACTTCATTCAGTTTTTCTATGCTGATGCAGTGGCGCATCTCACCAAAGGCGAAGAAAGTGGTTCTTTGTCTTCACACCTAAAGAAATAGATGTTTAATCATAAGCATCTAGTGAGAAGACCAAAGAACATTAATACTGACCTGGGCATTCCTTGATTTAACCCGTTGTAGTTCTTCCTGCGTGCACACTAGCCTACAGTTACGTGTAAAAGTTTGTCAGAATAAACATTTTGGTGCATCTGAAAATGTTTCTAGATCATTTACCTCCACTGTAACTCAGCAACTTCTTGTATCAATTCCTTCTCCCTTTCATGAGCGAATTCCAACTACAAAAGCAGAAAAAAATGCAAAATTTAGTTAAAAATGGTACAGAAACAACTCTGATTGTATCAACGTTGTTTATCATAGAATGCTACATAACTCTAAATAATCGCACTTCAACGTTAAGAACAATCATTACTGCCAATGGAGCATGCTAAAATGTCATCTGTTGCGAAAATTGTCTCTATGTAAGTTCACAGATATTACTCACCAAGGTCTTCTCTGTTGTGATATTAGCTGCAGATAAGGATGGCACATCATTGACACGAATTCCTGAATATGAAATAGGTGAAGGATCCCCAGTGCTTATTTGCCTCATCATACTAAGGATATTATCCTGAAATATAAGGCTAACAATGTAAAAACAATTGAATAAGATTAACAAGGATATTGCATTTATTTTCATACCCTTTGAGTTACATTTGCCTGCAAGATAGCATGAAGTTGTGGTAGAAGTGAACCACCAAAACTAGTTGGTGTAGAGTCAGATGATGATGCCATGCTTGGGGAAGGAAGTTGAGATATCACCTGCATGGCCATTAACTTCGTGAGGCGTTGAACCTTTCTAGAGAAGATGCTTAATTTCTAGGAAACTAACACTGAAAGAAATGCTTTCACATGGAAATATATAGTTTAAGATCCCCTTGAAAAAGAACATAGTCTAAGATGAAATAACTATTTCAGCATGATCACCACAAACATAACTGATGATTTATTCCTTTGATAGCAGGCTATCAGTTAAGAACAGACGCATTTTCTGACACTCCAACTGGGAAGAAATATGAGAATGTAACAACTGACCTGCATACTGTGACTCTTCTGGAGGCCAATCGGTGGAAGACCCTGAAAGAGCAAAGAACCAAAATATTAGAGTGAACTAAAGACAACCTAGTGACAACATTTGGAAGTTTACCTTATCCAAATCAACGCTCTCTGAGGTCACTTTAAAACGTCCCTTCTGCTGCACAAGTGGGGGCTTTGATTTATCATCCAGGTCATCACCTGATGACATGATAAAGGAACTTAGAAGTCTTTTTTTGAAAAATAAAGGAACTTAGAAGTAAGCTGTAAGTCTGCAAGGATATATATTCATGAAAGGATGCACCTCATGCAAAGATCCTGGATTTCTTTTTTCTTTTGGTGGGCAGTTCCTTGAATTAAGTATCAAGATTAGTATGCATACCTGCTGGCTTCGACGCTTTAGGTATTGTTTCACTGTTGGCGTCAACTACTGCCTGAGGACCTACTTCATTGATGTTTCCCATGTTTTGTTGCTGAATATGTGATTTCGAACTGAAGCCAAACTAGTTAGAATACAACTAGACAAAATAAAAGAAAAGTGAAAATAGTAACCCAAATACATTCATGCCAAAAACACAAAAGTTGCTAGTAGTGAAACAGGCAAATCTACAAGATCACAAGGATGTTTTGATGTGCATGTGATTTTGAAAAAAAAATATATATTCAGGAACCTGAATAGATAGATATATGAATCGCATAATGACAAGAAGAGAAGTTTTTATTAAGAAAGTATTCTCTTCTCTCAAGACACCTTAATTTAATCCAAATTAGTGCCATTTGAAATAATTGTCAAGTAAAATTTAAATGCTTTCTAGTTGAGATCAATTTCAAAAGAACTCTGTGCACATGAGTAATTTATGAGAATCTAATTTCATTGCATCCATCTTTTACACTATCCTCTACTTCAGATGCATGATTTTGGTAAGTAAATTAATACAGCAAAAATTCAAATTTAACATAGGTATTAGTTCTTTCTCACTTTAGTAGATAGAAGGAGATAATGAACCAGAGACTACCAGAGAAACTCTTTTAAAAAAGAAATAGCACATGAGGAAGCTTCAAACATAAATAAGAATGTACGATGATGTGACTATTCTGCACAAGGATGATATATTAAAGTATAAAAATGCATATGCTATTAGTTGAACTTATGTTTCATATTAACTTGGCAAACCTTTCTCCTCTTGATGGTTGGAGAAATTCCGAAGGGCTACTTGAACTTGCAGAAGGCTTTCGGTCATGACAAGAGTGGAGTACGTTGTTCAAATGTTTTTCTTCACCATCTGTTTCGGAAATTTCTCTTAATCCATTTATCATATCGTTATGATGGAAAGCAGGGCCATTCTGTATAGCATTTTGATCAGTTGTCGCAAAAGCCTTGAACTCATTATCATTTGCATCACTTTTGCTTCTGACAATAAAAGAATAATAAAAGATTATCATTAAGAAGAGAATATATTTCGTCTCAACAACTTAATAAATGAATAGGAAGAGGCAAAATTTTGACTTCGTGATTTTCCAATTAGTGGTATCTCAAAAGCTAAGTAGAGGATAATTATTCGACCCCAGCATCTTTAATTGTACAGTGACGTAGAAGCATATTTCAATTCAAATAATAACACGAGAACAATAAACAAAGCATCTACGTTGTGCACTGAAGGATGTAAGGACATGTTTACCTATGTCGGCATGTAGTGTCAGGAGAAAAGATAGCTGATTTTTGTGGGGATGTATCTTCCTGTTTACTCATTATGCTGTCAGAAAGCAATTAAAATTGTAATAAGTTAGTGAAACACAAATCAAGGGGTTATACTTACAGGATCATCATCATTGCTAGTTACAGGGATGCCTTCTGGCATTTTCTCATGCAAAGTAGTAATCTCAAACAAAGAATTTTTGCATGCTTCTGAATCTTTGTTATCCTCATTGTCTGAAATCTGAGAGAATGAAATTCTCTTCAACAAAAAATTTCCCAGAAAGTGATAAAGAAATCAAAGGGCACAAGAATACCAATGAAGCCTGAGCCTTCAAGTCCTCAATATCAAAGTTCCAACCACTGATTCCTCGTTTATACTCATTCTGTGCCATAAAGAGAGATAGTGAGCTACCATCATTCTCTAGAAAAATTTAACGATGCTACTAGATCAAACAGAAAATAAACCATGTCAACAGACATCACTACATCAGAGATCATTAACATTTGCTTATATTTTGGTTATTGCATAAGCAAATAGGTCACTCAAAGGAAACGATAGTATACTTCAAGAGAACCACAAAGCTTATAAAACCCAAACATATACTGACTTGGTGAACTCTAGTTTTTTTTTTGAAAAGAAAGAGGATGATTAACCAGTATGTTAATCATCCAGAATTATATTGCATTGATAACTATGTTGACTGCATTACATAATATGTGGAGTGCTAATACAATGTTTCATGGCATTCTCTGTATCCCTCCTCTTTTTTTTCCTCCATTCCTTATCTAAAGCTTGCGCATGTGATAATATGTTGTCAACATAGCACCGGCTGCCTTGGAAAATGATTTGGTTTCTTTGTAACCATATCGCCCATATGATAGCAAAAATCAATGTCCTATCCCTTCTGGATTTGTATGTTACTGACGTCGTTGCATCTCCACCCGTCCTGAAGGTGGTCCAGAATTCATCTTCTGTCCCGTGAGGAATCCATGTCACGTTTTCTCTTCGCCACACCTCGTTAGAGATATTGCAGTTAAAGAAGAGGTGGTTGGTGTCTTCCTCCATCAAGCCACACATGCTGCAGTCTCTAGACTCACCTGGAAGCCATCGTGCTCTGTATACTTTGGTCATTATTCGCTTCCTTCTGAGAAGCCATATAAATATTTTAACTTTGAGTGGAATTTTCGTTTTCCAAACCAAGCGGCAGTCAGTCGCCAAATTACAATCAATAGGCTGCATCGACTCTTGTAGAATGTTATATGTTTGTTTGACGTTAAATGAACCTCTCAACCATGTCCATCCATCCATAGAAGAATTGTTTATATCAAGATCAGCAATTAAGTTCAGCAGGCAGAGAAGTTCATCAAATCTTTGATCAGATAGAGGAGAGGAGAACATTAGATTCCATTGTCCATGTACCGTATTGTCGTGATCACCCCAGACTTCCGCAATTGTAGCCTCTTTGTTTCCAGCAATTGCAAAGAGTCGTGGGAACCGAGTTGCCAAACGGCCAGCTTGATGCCCACTCATCCAGCCAAAAAGAGAAGGATCGTCCCTGCCCAACGTTGATTTTAAAAAAATTATCGTATTCTGGGCATGACCATTGCCACATTTTTCTAGAGGGGGGAGCAGTTTTGAGGGGTATTGAACTTTGCTTCCCAGGATAGACTATTACCATAACAGGCTTCAAACAACCTAGATATGAGATCTTTCCCAGGATTAAGTATGTGACATCCCCATTTGCAAAGAAGAGCGTCGTTCATCGTGCGCAGATTTATGACCCCCAAGCCTCCCTCGGATAATGGGCGACACACTTCACTCCAGGCCACCAGATGCTTTCCCCTGGAACCATTACCAGTCCCCTTCCAAAAGAATCTCCTCCTAATGACCTAGATTTGCAATTCCACAGTTTTTGGTAACCATAGGTTCGTCATGAAGTAAATAAGTAACGCTGATAAAGCATATTTGAGCATTATCAGTCTGCCACCCTGGGAGAGTAATCTAGCCTTCCATCCCTCCAGTCGCTGCTCCATTCTTTTAATGATCGGCCGCCAATCTTTGGGTTTTTCCCTCTTGTCGGATAAGGGTAATCCCAGGTATGAGATTGGTAGGGAACCTAGAGGTGTTCTGAGCTCTCTCGAACAGCCATGATTTCCTCTACTGTTAGGCCAAATGGAACGAATGTCGATTTTTTGTAGTTGACTGCCAACCCTGAGAAGTCCTCAAATAATTCCAACATTATTGCAACTTTTTGGGCCGCTGAAACGGAGCCTTCTATAAAGAATATTGTGTCGTCCGCGTACTGAAGAAGAGGAATGAGGTTACTTTGATCATAAGGTGAGGAGAAACCCGATACCATGCCTGTGTCGCAGAGCGAGAATGATGCAGCCGCCAAGGCATCAGCTGCTATCACAAAGAGAAGAGGAGCGAGAGGGCATCCTTGTCTCACCCCCCGTTGGGGTTGGATCCATCCCCCCGATGGCATGCCGTTTATTAGCACTGAAAATGAGGATGTAGTTATGCATCTCTTCATCCATTCGATCCATAGCCCTAGGAAGCCTCATTTGCTTAATGTTCTCCACATGAATTTCCAGTCTATTGAATCATATGCCTTTGCAAAGTCGACCTTCCATATGAAGCCCTTTCGTTCCGGTCTTTTCCAGCTTGATATCACCTCCGACGCAAGGACAAAGCTATATGAAATTGTTCTTCCCTTGATGAATGCGGACTGAACAGGTGATATCAGTCCATCGATCACCATTCTCAATCTATTTGCCAAAACTTTTGAGATGAGTAAATATATGGCATTAGAGAGGGCAATTGGGCGGAAATCCGTGAACTCCTCCAGAGACGAGGTCTTAGGGATAAGGAATATGAAGAATTTGTTAATTCTGTTGAATCCGTTGTTGCCTTCATGGAATTCCTTGAATACATTGATCACCTCCTCCTTGATAGCCCTGGAGCGCCTTCCCCTTTTAGTTCTTTCACTGCCAGCCATATTTCCTTTTCACTAAAAGGTGTTGTCATCAAGGTTTTCTGTTCTTCGTCCAGCATGCTAACCCCTCTCCCAAGCCAGTCCCAAGAATTGCGTCGGCCTCTGCTGCGTGAAAATTTTAAAACAGTCCTCTGCTGCGCGTCCAATCTGTTCTTTCTCAGTAATTTCTAATCCATTTGCCCTGATGTGTTCGATCTTATTGGCTCTTCTTCTGCTACTAGCATATGTGTGGAAGAATTTTGTACTTGCATCTCCTTCTTTCAGCCATAATTGTCTTGATCGTTGTCTCCATTTTGTTTCTATTTTCATATCTTCATTTCTGACGATCTCAGTTAAAGAAGAATAGATGTTACAGATTAGCTACTGCTGAAATCCATGGGCATTGGCAATAAGAAGTTTACTGTTCAGAGGAAGTACCTCGATCTTATTTCTAAAAACAAAGTTGTAGCCAGATTAAGCCTAACCAAGTTAGAGTCATGCCAAAAGGAGTTCTTATAGATAGGGCTTGATAAAAAATTCAGATAATAGATCATACAAAGGGAACTGAATTCTAAATTATAGGCAAATCTTCTGAAAACCTAACAATGTCCAGGAAAACCCATTTCACGTAGCATAAAAGTTAAACACTGCCATATTTATATGTTCCTGATGGCATAATAAAATGAACCAATCTAGGGTTAGAATATTCTAGACACTCTCTGGTTCAAGCCAACTAATATCTCCATTTATGTTACACTTTGACCATATTTCTTATCCACTAGGAATGATGGAATAGTGCCAAAGACATGGTACATGCATATGGGCCTTGCATATGTAGAAATTTTGATGTTTACTTCATGCAAAACAATATGCTAAGATGTGGTGTCCTAATGGTTTATTCTTAAGCCAGTGAACATGTTCATGTTTATGACACAACCATATTACTTTTATTGTCAATTCCATCTCCCAATTTCATCTACAAACCTAGTTTCTTCTTTCTTTTATAAAATCACCAACTTCTAAGACTGCTATTTCATTGCATTCCATGAAAAAAATATAAAAGTAAATACTAGGATAGAAACAGCTGAAGCACAAAATAATTTTCGTATATTTGAGATATAAATATTATACAAATTAAGAACCTTTTCATGCCAGGGGAATCCAAATCTTAAAACTAAAAAGAAAGGATACCAAACCTGTGATATTTCCTCTTTCTTGGCATCAGGCATTTTCTTTTGTGCAAGTAAGTCTTCTTCCTTGTCCTGTGCCCAAAGGAAATGTGATTATGAATAATATGCAGCCAATATAACTTACACACAGGGGAAAGTTGATAATTAATTACCTTCAAAGCCTGATGACGAACGCCAAGGCTAGGTAACCCATCTAGGATCTTCCTCACCATGTAATCTTGTGACCTGGCTTGCTTGAAGAAAGTTTGTTTTAACAGTTTTTGAGCAGTAGGCCTTTTTGAGGGGTCTTTCACCAAGCACATAGAAACCACTTGCCTAAAAGACTATCAGACAAAGGATCTTGTTAGTTGACATTTGACAATGTTTTTGACATGTCGAGAGAAATGTCAAGTAAAATACAAAGATACCCTTGAGAATTTCCTGTCTTTAACAGAGTCAAGTGATGGAGGAGCATTTTGCAGAGTCATGAGCAGAACCTGAAAATAAATTTCATACTGGCTGATTCTCAAGAAAGGCAAAATAATACTTTGGTCAAGCAAGAGCTTCCATTATGAACCAGACCTCAAGCCAAATAAGACTACAAGAAACAAATCTAACCGAGAACTGCCGCTTATAAGGATTCGGCTAAGGAAGGAAAAAGGAAAAAAATGGTTCAAACCTCCTAGAAATATACCTTCATAGGTGGATATTTTGAAAACGGTGCATGACCATGTGCGAGCTCCAAAGCAGTAATTCCAAAAGACCATATGTCAGCCCTGCAATCATTTGTGAAATAAATATGTTCATAGTAACTCATGCTATATTTACAAATCAAGTTGAGAAAAGTCAATAGCCAACTTGAAATTATATCCATTCAACTGCTCCATCACCTCAGGTGCCATCCTGTTAAAAAAATATTACACTTTAGATGTAAAAACTTCAAGAATAATCATACTCAGAGATGAAGAAATTTGGAAATTCACCAGCAAGGTGTCCCCACAAATGTATTTCTAGTACGCTGTCGATCGCCTGACTCAAAGAGGCAAGCGGAAACTCCATAGTCTCCAAGTTTGATACCACCGCGTGAGTCTACAAGAATATTGCCGGCCTAGAGAAAAATATAGCTATCAGAATTTCCACAGCAGAAATTCAGACTCATATATGGGACAAGTAGCTAGCTCTAATCAGATCAGCAATATAAAAGAAAGCCAATCGTTTACATCATATATTCATACATGTAGAAGGTTTGATTACCTTGATATCCCGGTGTATATGCCCATGATGATGAAGATATTCCAAACCTTTTAAGACCTCTTTTAACACAGTTGCAATCACAACCTCCTCAAAGCCATTGGGAAAAGCTGACTTCATTATGTGAAGACAAGACCCTCCTGCCATGTAAGGCATAACAACCCACAGATTATGATCATTTACAAAGGAACAGTATGCCTTGAGAACATTTGGATGGTCTATCAAAATCATAGTCTGTGCCTCACGGGAGATGTTGTTCTGGAGAAAACACAGGGAGATGTGAGTACTTAAAAATATCAGATAAACCTAAAAGAAATTAGATTGTAATATAGGAATAATTATGTGCTAGATGTCCACATAAGCATTTAAAACATACTGATAAGTGGTCTCCACTAAGTACTAAAAGAAACATATAAAGATACATGTTCATCAATGATCGTTTATCGGCAACCTATCATCCACCTATATTAACTGCCTATGGTGTATGCACAAATTAGTATGACGCAAATCACCAGCTGGAATGGTAAGCAAAGTGTAGTGGGTTATTAAAACCGTCAACTGATATCTTTACATCATCAAACAGTCAATTGTGTCATCATTTAATCGAAGCTTCATATATCAAACAAAAAGTACACATAGCCTTTTGAAGTATTGAAACTTATTCTCTAGCCATAATGTTTGCATGTTCAATTACTTAGCAGTCGAATTCACTTACTGTCAGCCCACCTGAGAAATATTAACATGCAGTCAAAAAGAAAACAAGACAGACACATGCAGGTTTTGTCGAAAAGCCAAATGCATGTCAATCTTAACAGCATATGTTTTTATTAAAATTTTGAACTTAGATACACAGAGTGAGGTCATAACTGAAAGGAACAAATGTATACCTCCTGCAAATGACTAAAAAGTATCTGAAAAAGGCACATGTTTGGTTCGACAAAAGCAAGAAGTGAACAAACATGAGGAGGAAAAAGAAAGAGAACACAGAAACGCCCATGTATCATGGCCCTTAAGCTGAGCTTGCACCAAATGATGACATCGTTTCCAATGGAATAACATAAGATAAATTACGACTAACAGGTGCTTCACCAAACTATCATAATATGATACTTTTAAGTTTTAATTCAGATGTGGTTTGCTCTTCATGATCACACAAGGTAACTTCAGCAATTTCGGTATTAAGCAAAAGGTTTTTTATATATTGCCAGTATATGTGCTAATAATATCAACTTCTATAAAAGAAATGTTATGCAGATGTAACAAACAAAATTTGTCACCTGCAATGATTTGCATGATTACAAACCAACATAATGTGAGCAGCACATCTATTTTGTCTCTTAGAATCGAGATCTAAAATCTCATCATTTACCATCTCTAGATATGTCCACTCTTACTTTCATTATTATATTGACACCGCTCATTGGATTTATCTCAGAAGCTAAATCTATTCATAATTGTCTTAAAGTAGCCTTCTTGTTATGTCAACGATTTCACAAATAAATAGCAAGCAATATTCTGCTAAATATCACAAAAAGATAAAAGGAACTATATCAAAATTCACGACTTTTATCCATAAACCTTGCAAAAACACCTGAATCCAATCAAACTAAGAAAGAGAACGCAAATTCAGCCAACACGAGGAGCCAAGTCATATACCAGATCGCTGTTGTTCCTCTCAAAATCGAGGATCTTGATGGCCACGACCTCCTCCAAGGGGATGCAGAGAGCCCGGTAGACGGACGCGCTGACGCCCTGCCCCACCACCTCGTACAGCTCGTAGTCCTCCGCCCGGATCGGGTACTTCTTCCTCTCCATTGCGCCAACCCCTTCCCGGAACCTGATCGATTCTGAGATCCAAAAGAAGCCGAAAAAATCACAGAAAAAAGATCGAAATGAAGAGGAACAACAGAACTCGATCGGGAGAACGGTGTTCCAGATGTCTTCGTCGGTTGATCTGAGATCGGAATGGGGAAGAGAGGGGACGGTGGACGGAAAGGAGAAGGAGGAGGAGGATTCCCGTGACGAGCGGCGCGTTTTGAGCGATTCGCTTTTAATTTGCTGTTGAGGTGTTGATGTGTGCAGCGTATATATATGATGAGGAAACCGTGGCGGAGTTCGTATGGGAAAAAGCGCGCCACATGGGAACGCGGAGAGGAGCAACAACTGGTCCTATAAAATAAATAATAATAGTAATTTGTTAAATTTATAATTAATTATGCGAGTTAAAATTTAAAATTTAAGGAAGATGTACTTCATTTAATTTGAGATATATAATTTTATTAAAATCTAAAAATTTACTATGCATTCGTATAGGGGTGATAATAGATCG
>LTAE01000826.1:42247-69341 GCA_001647135.1 Pontederia paniculata
TATATATATATATATATATATATATATATATATATATTGTGAGGATATAAAGAAAGTTAGTTCACGTCTAACGGTCCAAACTGAAATTTTTTGTTTTACATGATATCAACAGTGGTTCAGATACTTCATATATTGTAACATATTTCTATATTTAAATTTGCACTATAAAAGTTATCAATTTCTATCCTATTAATTTAAATTTATATATTAATTTTTTTGTATTATTAATAAAATAAAAGTTGGCCTTTAATTCTACACATTATTTTGTTTTGTCCTTTTTAAAATCAATAAAATATATGTTAATGTAAAAAATAAAAAAAATAAGCGGGTCGTTATTAGTTTTTTCATATGATTTTAATTTTAAATAAATAATAATAAATAAATCAACTAGTTTTCTCATCCAAATATTGACATAGATTTCAATTGGGCAGATGAGAGGGAGTGAATGATAACAGGGTGCATCATTATCCTTACAAATGTGTTTAATGTTGGTACACATTAATGTGTATATCTTGTGCAGCCACGGTTGCCTTATCTATTATAAATTAATGTTGACAAAATATTGAGGAGGCCGGAGGTATAGCCTCTTCAAAAAAAAAAATCATTTGACGAGATGCTAAATACTCAGCCACTTGATTATAAGATCTAGGAACATATACACATATAAAGTTTTCAAAAGAAAGCTTGAGTCGCTAGATATCTTCAAACATACTTCTTAAGCGTCATGGCGGCTTTGCCGGCTTAGATATATGGTGCACCAAGGGTGACTGCATATGACTTCACAATTAGCCTCATGATGCCTAGTTGTTCACATCTCTCGAGTCCTTGCAGCATCACCCAAGTCTCACGCCTCCAATGCAGAGTTGAAGTCCTTCTGTAACGCACCTGCATAAAACCATTGATGAGTTAGATGTTCGAATGATGTAACCTGCACCCCTGCCCTCTTTACTCATATATGACTCGTCAGTGTTCAACTTGAACATTGATTGAGGCGGGGACTCCCAACGGTCCGAGTGGTCCATCAGGGGATGCCCTTCAACATTATGGATATTATCTAGTTCATCGTAGCTAACCAAAGCTCGTTCCCAAACCACAATTACGATTGCCTGGATAAAACTGAAATGTGCATCATTTCGTGCTCTCCAAATACCCAGAGGCAAAAAGCAAAAAATGAAAGAAAGTTGGCTCTTGAAGGAGCATCTAAATGATCTTCTTCATGTATTCAACTTCTCTCTGTCCATGTTTGTTGATAAGAAAAAAGAATGTTAAGCTTTGACTGAAACAAGTTCTAGACTTGAGTAGCAAATGAGCAGGTGAAGAATAAGCGGTTATTTGTTTCCATCATCATCCTACATAGGGTGCAAGAAGATGGAATGGATGCATCAAACCTAAGCAACATATTTTTAGTGGGGAACTTATTGTGTGCTAGCTTCCATAAAATCTTTTTAACTTTGGGGGTAACATTGATTTTCCACATCTCAGTCCATCCTGACCATCCTGCATACTGTGGTTGGTTGGAGGGTCTGCTAATAAAATTATATACAACTTTAGCAGTGGGACATCCATGCATGTCAAATGTTCATATTCATTTATCATCATAAGGACATCGAGGCAAGTAAATATGCATAATTATGAAAACTAAGCATGGTGCAAAATAACTTGAAAGTAGATATGTGTTCAAGGCAGAGTTTAACAGACATATAGAGAGTCCAGGGGGGCATGAATATTCATGAAAGTAGACATGTGACTTAAAGGAATATTAAATAGCCAAGGATCATTAAGAGCATGTGTATTGTGGTCATTCCCCATCCGCTTTCTTAACTCCAACTTAATGCTCTCAAGTATATGCAAAAAAAAATTTCAGCATGAGGCAAGTTTTGCATAATTAGAGGTGTGTAGATTATTCCATAAATGAGGTATATCATATTTACTGAGTGTTAAAGACATAGAAGGACTAGGAACATTATTTAAGATATCTAACACTCTTTTAGCAATAAAAACAATTGTAATATGAGTAAAATTTCTAATATCAAGTCCTCCTTCCTCTAAAGGTAATTGAACAATGTTCCCTTTATTCAAACACGTATAATTCTCCATTGCCTACATATATTAATCACGGATAACAATGTCCATGCTTCCACTTCAAGTGTGAAGAAAAAAAACTTCTATATAATGCGTTTGAAAAAGGAAAAACACCAACATTAGTACGGATAATATAGTCTCCATCCCCTTCCTCCCTCAATTGTATAAATGAACCATTTGCAGCTAACTTAATATAGTTGGAGGTTTTATAAGTCCCATGGAGGAAGGGGGTGCAAGATTTCTGATTAGAGCATCCAATGGAGGTTTTATCTGTGCAGGTGCCACATCAAAGACCTTTACATGGTGCTATTAGTAGAAGCTTGGGCTTTGTACAAAGGCATCACTAAATGCGCTGAGTTGGGATTCAAGAATGTTTGGCTGGAAGAAGACTCATCAAATCTTATATCTATTCTCACTAGGAAAAATCAATGCCTATGGAAGATAGCGAGTGTGATGGCTGATGTTTGAGATTGTATATCTTGCTTGGACCTTTTCGAAGCACGACATATTTTTAGAGAAGCTCATCAGGCGGATTATCTCGCTAATTTTGGTCGCACTAATTCTGTTGATGTATTTTGGCAAGGAGATCCTCCTCGAGGAATCCTTTCTTTTTTGTACCAAGACATTTTTTATTACTATATCAATAGATAAGTCCCTTTATTAAAAAAAACTTAATACAGTTGGAAAGTCCTAACCATTTAATATCATAACGTTTGACACGAAGAATTACAATTGTTTCTTTTTTAAATCATTCACGTTTCCCAAATAGCAACTTTTAGGTAAAATATTTCTAGTGCAAATGATTCTCGTGACACATCATTATCCTCTAATTGTATTTTTAATCTCATTTTACTCCTGCAAGATGACTGACTTAACAATAAGCTACACGAGTTAGCTGACGCATCATTCAGAATACAGCATGATCTATTGCTTCTTGTATTAAAATTTTATTCTATCATAGTTCCTATCATGATGTCATGTGCATGTATTTCAAGCAAAGTTTAAATTTGGTAAAAAAAATACAAAATTGGCTCAACTGGAACACATTCAAAAGGTCAACTAGCTTAGTGCCTTTAGTTATCTTGAAGATGATTGAATCTCTAATTCATGCATATGTATCATAAACATCATTTTCCTTTTGTTTCCTTGGTGTAATCAGTTGACTTTTGAAGCTGTTGCACTTATTGATAGTAAAATTTGACAAATGATATTGAATGAAATGTGTTTACTGTTTTTCAAATCAGATTTTCATTTATGCAAAAAATCGTCAAATAGTTCTTTTATAAATATATGATCTATGTGATAAATCATTTTTTTATCACTTACATATTTAAAAGTATTATCTTTGGCTAATTTTTTTCGTTCTTCGCACATCAATTTTTAAGATTAGTAGTACCTAACTAATTCGATGTTCAGACGAATATGATGAAAATAAATCCTAACTAAAATAATTTTGAAATTTAATTTTAAAGTTATTAGTTCTCATTCTCTCATACACAACTTTGCTAACCAAATTTGATTTGTCTTTGAGTAAAGCACAAAAATATTTTAATATAAAATATTTTGATAAACAAAGAAATAAAAAATATATGTTTTTGAAGAAATTTTCCTTAAAACACATATTTATATATACCGATTAAAAGATAATGTTCATTAATTAAGTTTGGATAGCACAAATGATTAGCAGAATTCTATGTCCAGATTAAGAGACCGAAAATTAATAGCCCCGAGTTCGAATTTCGAAATAATCAATTTAGTCAAAGAAATATTATTTTTGTTCTTTATCTCGACTCCGAATTAGTCAAATGTCTCCATATAGGGCGGATATAATAAAATGATATTCATATCATTACTATTTTCTGATTTATCAAGAAAAAAAATATATTTCTTTTTGAAGAATTTTTTCTTAAAACACACATTTATATATATTGATTAAAAAATAATGTTCATTAATCAAATTTGATTGAAACACATGATTAATAAAAGTTTATGCTCATGTTAAGAGATAAAAAAATTAATAGTCTCGAGTTTAAGTTCTGAAGTAATTAATTTAGTTAATTTTTGCTCTTTATTTCGTTCCCGAATTATTCACATGTTTTAGACATAGAAGGGGTGTAAAAAAAATGGTGTTCATTCGTTACTATTTTCTGATTTATCATATTCAAAATAATATAAATTTCTCCGAACAACAAAATCTAAACGTATCATCTAAACACACGTACATATAACAAGAGATGCAAACAAAGATCTGGTGGTGTTCTCCCGCTCTTAAAAATAATTTACCACTTGCATCTGATGCTATTTAGCTTCGTCCGCCACCTCCTCTTCGCTGAGCGGGAACCCTAAATTGCCCGCTCGTTTCCATGTCCCTCGCGATGCGACGAGCTCTGCGCCCATTCCTCTCCTCAGCCGACCAAATACTCGTAATCACCTCAAACCTTCTCCTCCTTTTGTTGCTGTTTACGTTGTTCTTGATTGGGTTGTTTCTTGGCAGAGTCCGGCTCTCTCGACGAGTTCCTCTTGCCGCGCATGGCGAGGAGGAGGTTGGTGTCCGCGTTGTGTTCGACTTATGGTCTGTTTGAGCTTTAGAAGTGCTGGATTGAGCTAATAGTGGGGTTTCATGTGCTAGGATTTGAGTTCGGCGAGTTATCCCGGCGCTTCAGTAGCACGGAAGCTCCGGATATCATCAAGGATTGCACGGCGCGCTGCCCTGATGCCATCAAATCGGGGGAAGTTGGGGACGAAATTGAAAAGATTCGGCTCGAGTTTGAGGAAGCGAAAAGGAGCTTTCTTCACATCCCGATGGCGCTCAAAGAAATGACTAAGATGAATCCTGAAGGTGGGAGCTTGTCACTTTTGTGAGAAAGGAAGGAACTTTTTTTTATGGGATGCGCTTTTATAGGAACTTCTAGCTGAAGGGTTGATTCATCTTTTCTGGAACTTTAGGTATTTATGTAAATAAAAACGTCAGGCTGGACACAGTACAGGTATATGGCTTTGATTATGACTATACTTTGGCGCATTACTCCGGAAACTTGCAGAAGTTGATATATGACCTTGCAAAAAGGCATCTTGTTGATGGGGTTAGTCAGACAACAGTACTATGCAATTCTTGCTTGCGTTTGATTGAACTTACATTGTTTTCTGTTGATATATGGTTGTTTCAGCTAAGGTATCCAGAGAGTTGCCTGCAGTTTGAATATGATCCCACATTTCCAATCAGGGGGTTATATTATGATAGGGTTAGAGGATGCCTTCTGAAGCTTGATTTCTTTGGGTCTATTGAGCTTGATGGATGTTTCTTTGGACGTCAAAAGGTGACAGCTTTTCCTTTTTAATTGGAGCAACTTTATTTTTTCATCTTTTTGTGTAATTCATTTTCAATTATTTTCTTGGTTTGACTCTAAGCGCTGTAGATTTGTTTCCTTCTTCATGGAAAAGTAGCAAGCTAAAATTTATGTGAATTATTTTTGAAACATTTGATCTTGAATTCTCAACTATTTTATCATAGCTGCTAAATTGCAGAAAAGTATCATAAGATGATAGGAAATAATTTTTGTCAGATTTATGAGGTATAATTGCACGGGGTTGATGGTAACTTTTTGGGTCGCAGATATATTCACATATATATTTGCCAAACCTCTTGAAAGCATGTCAAAACATTTCATTCAGAAGAAAGTTTGTTCTTGTGGAAAGCTCTAGAACAGGATGTATCATGCACGTCTGCACTGTTTTCTTCTTACTTTGGATTATGTCATGAGCATAATCCTTTTACTGGGGTTGTATTGAAATTGCAAAGAAAAAAGGAACACTTTCTTCATATGATGTGATTAATCTTATTCGTTTCATGCAGCTTAGTGTGGATAAGGTCAATGACATTTATGGTACCCGTCATATTGGCCGGGATCAAGCACGTGAACTTGTTGGCCTGATGGATTTCTTTTGTTTCAGTGAGGTAGTCAACTTTCTTGCCTCCTGCATTTTGTCATGCATACTGTTATTTGTATGCATCTTGTGATGTTTAAGGCTTTCACCTATAACTGAATGAATTTTAAGTTGCATAATTTCATGTCTTTTGTCTTGCTTTTGAGATGATAGTTTTATAAGTTCATATTTTAATACTAGCGAATGACTACCTCAACTTTGTAGTGATTCTCTCCTTTTAAATTAATGAAAAAAAAATCATTATGACATCCCTCCTCCAGACAGATAAACGATTAGTGTGTGTTCCAAATTACGGTGAAATTTGTATTCTTTGTCATTACAAATTTTGATCAAGGCATGTATTTACCTATATGTTCCATTTTGAAGTTTTTTTCCCAGGCAAGTTGTGTATCTTAATCTTTATCCATTGTGAAGTTGACATATTTTCTTATCCCATTTTTCTTACAAGTTTGACATTGTTTCACGTTCCAGGCTTGTCTGATTGCTGATATCATACAGCATTTTGTTGATGCCAAGCTAGACTTTGATGCTTCTTATGTTTATGAAGATGTAAACCATGCAATTCAGCATGTTCACAGAAGTGGACTGCTTCATAAAGAGATTCTCTCTGATCCTTCAAAGTACCTTGTGAAAAATGTAAGTGGAACTCATTTCAGTTTCTGATGGTTTTTCCTTGAATGTGTTTTTTTCCTTTTTAACTGTTACATCAGTGGAGTAGTACAATTTTTGCTTTCTTATGCTAATGTTTTCTACAGAGCCAAGTTTTAAGTCTTCTAAAGGCACTGAAGAAGAAGGGAAAAAAACTTTTCCTTCTAACTAATTCTCCATACTATTTCGTAGATGGGGGCATGCGTTACATGCTAGAGGTACCTTCTAGATCTTGATTGCAAATCTTCTCATTTTTATCTTCATGAAATGCTCATGTTCACGTTCAACTTCAATGTCTGTAAACATGAGATACTGTACTCAATTTAGTTGAAATACCATGATGGATGTTCTTTAAACTCCCTTTTAGGTGTTTCGCTATTATTCTAGTAGTTGTCTTGTGTCCTATGTTTACTAAGTCTTGCCTTTTCATGCCTCTGGTTCATGTTAAGTATATAGACTCGCATGTTCTAGTTTAGTGTAACAGCTCTGTAAAATTGTTGACTTGGGCCTTCTTCTCGTGTATAATTACAGTTTATCTGTAATTTCACCAATTAGAGAAACAGTTTCTTTTTTCTTCTTGTTTGTGCTGAGTTTTAGCATCTAAAAGTTTCTATTGTTTGCTTCTCCTGTCATGTTTCCCCTTCTCCACAGGGAAATGAGGGTGAGAAAAACTCCTGGAGGGAACTTTTTGATGTTGTGATTGCTCAAGCTAATAAACCAAGTTTCTACAATTCTGAGCATCCATTCAGGTTAGTCGCTTTATGCTTATGTGTCTTGTCTTTTCGGTTAATCTTTCCATTCAGGTTAGACTTCGTTAATGTATTTTCTTACTTTAATTGACAGAGTAATCCTAAGAACACATTGGAGCCTGCATTCCCAAATAAAAGAATGTCTTCTTGCACTAATTTGTTGCTTGCAACTGTGTTTTCTGCTATATAATGTTGCCGTTATGCCTGTTGCATTTCTTTTAGGTATTATGACATTGAGAAGGACACACTAGCTTTTACTGCAGTTGATAAGTTCCTTCCTAACCAAGTTTACTATCATGGTTGCCTCAAATCATTTGTCCAAATTACAAAATGGAGAGGCCCTGAGGTCTGTATTTTTTGTCTTTCTTTCCCTTTTTACTAATGATAAGTTCCTTCTTATCCCCTCCACCCAAGTCCCAACCCCACAGCACAAAAAGATAAGCAACATTGATGAGTTCTTTTTCTTTTTTCATTTAGGTTATCTATTTTGGTGATCACTTGTTTAGCGATTTAAGAGGCCCTTCAAAAGCTGGATGGAGAACTGCTGCAATCATTCATGAACTTGAGGTATGCTCTCACTTTTAAAATCCATCCTTATTAATTTTTTGAGGGGACCATCCATATAATTCTAGAAGCATTTTTGACATGCCAAATAGATCAGTCATTAACTCACTACAGTACACTATCTATTTTTCACTGTATAGTATAGTTGCAGCAGCCATTACTGTTTGTCACATTACCTTCATCTGATTACACGTTTGTCTTAATTGTTTAACTTTAAATGAGTTCAGTTTCTCATGTCTTGTTGATCTCTGTGGATAGGGTAAGAAAGTGTAGTATATAAAACTAACATTTCCTTCCCTGTTTGTCATATTTAAACATTAGTTATACTTTTATCTCCACTATCAGTAGCTCCAATCTATTATATACATTGACTAATGAAGTTCAGGTCATGCTTGCAGAATGAAATACGGATCCAAAATGATGATAGTTATCGGTTTCAGCAGGTAAAATGCTTATATCCAATCTGATTTTTTTTTTCATATCGTATTCCTGGGTATTTCACTCTCATTTGCCTTTTATTGTTCTTGGAGGTGATTACTCTTTGATGAAAGTTTTATTTTATAATAACACACATTACTACTTTCTGTTTGGCTTCCAAAGTTTGTGGAGTTCTCATATTTTTTTGAAGTCTTTCATATTATAATCTTGAGAATGAAAAAAAATATTTATCTATATTCAACAAAACCTTACTGCTGATATAGATGGTGTATATTGATATCCTTTGTCAATGTAATTCCTAAGTTATCGACCAGGTACATGATGCAGAACTTCTGCATCATAAGTGCATACTGCTATTGATGGTCTCATTGTAAATCATGTGATATCATGTGATATCTTTGTTATAAATCTCATTGTAAGCATTTTTTTGTCTGTTATTTAATTGATGGTCTATTCTGTTTGCCGGGTATTATCTAACTGTAACCTATTTCTGAAATAGTTTTCCTGAGAATAAGCAACTGCTATAGATGGACTAGATATTCAACTAAAACTCTCCAGCCAGATCTCAACCATGAAGAGAAAAGATTCCTTTAGAATTTGCAAGTACTTTTTAGGAGAAGAACTTGTACTTCTATGTTTCTGCTTTCAACCAAACTTGTGGTTTGACGTCACATATTTTGCAAGACAGGAAACTAACAAACAACAAAATGTGTACATCTCATAAAGAACATATGTGACTATTCTGCTAACTGATGCTTTTATTAATAGCAGACAAGAAGAATTGCTTATTGGTTTTTAACATTCTAAAAAGAAACTCTTTTAGCTGTTTTTTTATATTTTTATCATAACTTAAATTAAGTTGATTACTTTTTACAATTAGATTGTCACTTATTATTGCATTCCTTCTAAGGTGCCGAAAGGTTTCTTCTTGATGTAGGCCAAATTTCACATCATCCAAGAGTTACTGGGCAAGATTCATGCTACTGTAGTAAATACAGAGAGGGGACAAGCATACAGTGCACTTGTTGATGAATTGAATGAGGAAAGGAGAAAATGCCGAGCTATCATGCGGAGTATGTTCAACAGGAACTTTGGAGCAACCTTTCTAACAGACACTGGTCAAGAGTCCGCATTCGCATACCACATTCATCAATATGCAGATGTATATACGAGTAAGCCTGAGAATTTTATGCTCCACTCTCCCGAGACATGGCTTCATGCACCCTGTGATATAAAAATCATGCCACATCATGTGAAGGTAATACATATTACATGGCTATCTTACTTGAAATAATTCTTTATATTTAACTCCTGAAGATACTCTTTGTTGTCATGGGAAAATGTGATTATCAGTTCATGTTATTTCCTGTAGACTCTCTTATTATCCTTTGTTACAGGTTCCAGCAAGCTTGTTCAAGACACGTAACTATTGACATTCACTATCTTAGGGTAAACAAAATTCAGAATTGAATAAGGAAAGTCCAAGTTGTGTAATGTTTTCAGAGATAAGTTCTTGTTGTTTCTTGTATGCCCCTCTTATTTTTCTCTCTGTTACAGGTTCCAGCAAGCTTGTTCAAGGCGCATAACTATTGACATTCATTATCTCATGGGGAAACAAAGTTCAGAGTGGAATATGCAAAATCTAAACCATGTAATGTTTTAGGAGGTATTGCCCCTGTTGAACAAGTGGTTGCCTTCATCCTGCCCGTCCTTGCGAGTTGCGGCTGTGGCATGCTCATTCAGCTATTTAACTAGGAAGTGCCCCTGTACTCGTTGTAGCTAATAATAAATTTCTTGTGCTCATTGAATTCTATGTTGTCAAATAATTGCAGATGCAAAATTTCCATTGTTTTTTTGTTTCTTTTTGCAAACTATTCATTCTTGAGGTCACTGGGGTTCCTTGTAGGAACGGAACGATGAAAGCTATCTTCAAATTTTTTTTATGCGCCTTCCAGTTAATATATTTTCATGTTGAGAGCAGTCTCCATTGTCATTGCTCTCTCAGGGAAACATGAAGAATGAAGGTATGGCGCCAAGGTCTAAAGAATTAGCCGGTGCCATTAGAGTATTGATTCTATTGAAAAACTTTTCATATGTTACAGATTTAACTCTAGAATAGAATGTCACTGGAATTTCATGGTCATCAAAACCGTTGAGGGAACAGTGTCGGTAAACAACATTGTTTCCTATTTTTTCATATAACTAAGCATTTTCGTTTAGAGGCCAATGAATCTGCAGCACACTTTTGTGCTGCATATATGCAACACATATCTACACCATCAAATTTATTTAAAATAAGATTAAATAAAAATATTGTGTAAAGTTTAATGGCTAACAATTGAGCTGCATTCTACATATTTGGTTAATCAGGGTTTCCAGAGATTTTTCAAAATAAAAATACAAATTAATGGGTCATCAATCCGTTGTAGTCTAGTTGGTTAGGATATTCGGCTCTCACCCGAGAGACCCGGGTTCGAGTCCCGGCAACGGAACTTTTTGTTATTTTTCCAAAAAATAATCTTGCATCTAATGGTCTTCTATTTTCTTCATATTATTCTGTTTTCTTTCTTGTACTTGGCTCACATATTTTATTTCTCTGTTGTCAGACTAATTAATTTAATTCAAGAGAACACTTAAACATCTTCAACTTGGGTTCAATCTGAATTACTATTTTCAACTAAAATTAATTTTTCAACTTACGTGGATCAGTAGCAGAATATGAGGATAACTTTTACGCCATAATTTCACAATTTCCTTCTTTCTATCGTATTTTCGATGATGATACGCTCTAACAAAATCGTTACAGTTTCGAACAACTGCGGGTAATGGAATTCCATCAACTTGCTTTATCTCTGCCGGCCTTTAAACCAGTTTAAGTTAATGTGTAAAAGAACTCGGACGAAAGGGCCAAGAAGGTCGACTTTTGTATGCCAAATTCTAACTTCCGGCGCGATCGAACAATTGAGTTTGCATGAAGGCCAAAGTATTGAGAAACAAATCCTTCTACCAGAGCATATTACTAGGACGTGAATCTAACTGGATAATGGAGGTCAAAAAGCCTTGAATTTGACAGTTACATATCACAAAGATGGAGCAAACTCAGAATCATTGATTCAGCAAATATATTTTACATCATGGTGCTTGAGATTGTCTTCTCTAGAATAACTTCACGTCATGACATCTCTTTTCTTTTCATCCTGAAGAGAAGTCATGCATTTGATAATGAAGAAAAGAAGAACTGCGCCGAGGATAAGCGTCATCAATATCTCGGCAAATATTATGAGGCCAAGCACTGCAACACCCAGGAGGCAGCATAAGTTACAAATGAACACCATATGAAGCTACTAAATATCATGGTAAACTGTTCTGCCACTATATAAGCATGGTAATAGACATTCTAACATGCAAAGAGAAGGGATCCAGGATATATTTTTTTGTTTTTAGTTCCAGAACATCATTAACTTTCTTAGAAAATGAACCCTCTAAGTTCTACATCAAAGTGTTCCATGACAAATTTCATAACAAAAATGTGCATTTGTCAGTGAGGGATGCCTAGTGCATATATAAAATAGAAAAGAAATTCATGTTTTGTCAATTGAGATTTTGCTAGCATGTGATGATCGATGAGTTTAATATAGAAGAGATAATATGGTCATATTTACCAAGAGCTGTCACTGGACTGAGAGGCTGCTGTTTGATGAGATTTACAGAAGACTGACTTTGAAGTGGAAATGCTGTAATCTCTCTACAACCTGAATAACATCCATGATTGCCCATATCATTTGCCGTTATGGTCAACACAGAATCATGTTCTGATCCCTGCATAAAGAGGAAAATGTTGAAGACCTGATGTAATTATTTGCTTCAGCAGAAAAAAAAAAAAAAGCCCAGAAACCTGAAGAGGGACATAATTTGATCAAAGCTTTAAATCTTATCGTAGGAATTTCTAAGGGATGAAGAAAATTGCAATTTATAATAGTAACCATATGTAAGAAAGTGAGATGCAAGTGAGATATTGCACGACACTACTATTATATATATTGTTTGAGAGTGCAGTTAATGCAGTTCTAACTTTTAATCAAAGGAAAGAAGTAATGTCAACAAATGTTCCTTGTCCTAAAAAAGTCTTCGACTTCGATGTCTAACAGATTCCATGCAACATTTGGGTCCTTTACTGAATTAACTATCCTTCAACTGTATCATTCTGCACATAGTTTTCTCAGGTGTTTCATAAACCCTACTGAGCTGTCTATTTTGCGTAGCTTGTAATGATGATAATAAGCATGGCACATCTTATGCTTCCTAGAACTTCCTTACTTCTTGAATTAATTAGACTAATGCTTCACAAATTTGAGAGCAAAGATTTTGTTCACGTCTTAAGTCGAGTTACTGGGATCTCTGTGATTCCTCTTTATTAATTATTGAGAATGTTGCAAAACTTTGTGCATCTTGAAGAATATTGATACCTTCATGCAGAAACAATGCACTCTGAATTACATCAATCCTGATGAAACTATCAAAATGTTCTGCCAGTTCGGACAAGGATAAGCAGATGTATGGAAAAGATAGAAGGTTTGCGCTCCTACACAGTTATAGGCTTATAGTACAAGGTAACTAATAAATTATGCAAACATATCCACAAGTGCTTAAAGTTCATACTTATATTGCAATTTAAGCAGCAGAAACTCATATAGTTGTGTGCAAAACATAAAAGGTTTCACATGATAATAAACCTGACATTCTATAAACTTACTTGATAAAACAATCTCTGCATTACACGATTACATTCTCCTATCGTCCCACGAAATCTTATTCCTCTTCCTTTCAGTACAAAATAATTTGCTATTGTCACGTATGTTTGAAGTGGTTGCCACTGGTTACTTTCACTCTTCAGTTCAGCCACATTTATAAGACTGACAGGAAGACTAGTTGATAAAAGTCCATCATTTACTTCCAGTGACAATGTGATGACGAACTGTGACTTGTTACCTGGAATGTTAAGCAAAAACAATACTTGAAATTCAACAAATGACAAAATGATCGACAGTCACCCTTCAGAAGCACAAATATGAATATCAACATTGACTCATATCTTCAATTGAACTTAAATCAGAATGAAGTGAGAATCTCAGGGACACATTTCTGAAAGAGCAGGACGAAAGACAACTTTATGATTTCTCCGAGTAATATACACAGATGACTTCTACAAAAGTTGTAAGACACAGTGGTTGTACAACTTTTAAGATATGAAAATGAGAGATCTACGAGCTCAAGTTGCATGAGATTTGGGATGACGCCCAAAAAAAGTAGAAATGGAACTAAAATGATCTAATAAGCACAAACTTCATAGCATTATCCAATGAACTTTAAATGTGAATTAATTCTGCCTGTATATAACCATGGACAAAAAATTCAAATATAACCATGGTTCACCAATGTCCTAATACTGCCTGTAACGAAAAGCTATTTTCATGCAGTTTTTTAAGTTTTTCCAAAAACAAACCTGGGAAGTTGTATAAGTCTGGATCTGCAATAGAAAAATCAAACAGATCTCTTTGTTTGTCAAATATCTGCAGCCCATTACTCATCTGATGCATTCGCAAACTTATAAACTTAGGTGCATATATGATTGGAGGATCATTGATTGGCTTAACGAAAACTGGCACATGAGATTCTTGCATACCATTCTTGTTGGTAGCACATAAAGTGATAATATCATTCCCATAGAAATTGTCATTACTGAATAAGAGAAAAAAACAAATTTCATAAACAAAAGCATATTGGAACTAAACACATACATTTAGCTCAAAGAGTATTTGTGGAATTCTCCTGTTTCCATCAACTTAATTTGATTTTATGAAGTGAGACTCAATATGTGGTCCTGACAATTTAAGAGCACTTTTTCCAATTCATGATTAGTGATAGTCACATTTCCACTCCATCAAATTTGCTAGAATTCTCAACAAAGTAACAACATAACTGTCTATGTCAAAGATTAGAGAAGCGGAACGTGATTGATCAATACATAAAGAGTACTTAACAGTAGAGGAGAAGGCTGAGTTCTGCCATATGGTAAGTAAGCTTTTTCCTGTGAACTACTGCAAAACACAATCTTTCAATAGGACCAATGCAACTTATTCTGTGTGCATGATTAGCTCTCACCATGCTGCTATCTAATATATAAAGATTAAAGATTTTGAAAATTACTTGGCTTATCATATTGAAATTAAGAGCTATTTCTATGTGTGCTTAAGTATTAAAGACATATACATAAAGACAATGTAAGTGCTATTAAAAAATGGGTCATAACGTGAACGTGTTTAAGATTTTGATAGATTATTGTCTATAATATGTGAACACCAGAATGCACAATGAACCCTTTATAATTTTATATCAAACAAAAAGGTACTACAACTTCCAGGTTCAATATGAAATATGTGCAATGTCTACTGTCCAACTAGGATAGAGTATAAAGGAACAAAAAATGCTTCCATGCACATAGACATGTCTGCAGTAATTACGTGGAGATGCTTGAAGTAATATTGATGTTGATAGTATGCTTAATATTTGGCTCACGAGAAAAAGCCTAGTAATATATTTTTTTTCGGAAACTTACCCAGAATATTGGATCAACTGAAGAACATAATTAATTCCTATAAAATCGCCAGTTATGACTAAATGTTTCCCCACTCTATCACTCCTGCTAATGGAAAGTGCAGATGTTTTCCATGGCTGCTGAACATATATTAGCATTGGAGAAAGAAAGATCCCACCAGATTGTGCTCTTAATGTAAGAGAAATATTTTCTGTTAAATCGGAATGCGTGATTTCAAATCCAGGAAACCCACTGCATAGAACAAAATTTCATAGTCACTTTAAAGCAAAAGTAGGTTTAGAAATATCTATAAGATGACAGGTACAAATGAAATATGAGTATTTCAGTATCCAGTTCAACTTTGGAGACAAGACAAGGAGGCCAACCCTAAATCAGGGCTTAAGATATCTTCAGTTGCATACAATTGAGCTGGTAAAGAAACAAACTGAGGTGGTTTGCAGAGGACAGACATAAAAACAGCACCAGTATCCGAATTATTATTTGTATCAGTCAATGTGTAAGAGAAGGAATCTTTTCCAAAGAATCCTTTGAATGGGGTATATCGGAACAGCTGTCCATCTCGCAGTAATGATCCATGAAGGGGCTTCAAGACACAATAGAAGTTAGTTACTGTAGAAGATAAAAAGCATGCAAAGTAAACAATTGCTGTAGAAGATAAAAAACATGCAAGGTAAACAAGTGAACATTAACACAATAACTTTAATCCCCCAGTATTATGATTAAAACACTGCCAGAAAGATGGTAAACTACTAAACTAACAGATAGAGACTGTACATGCAAACTATCAAATTAGCATCATAGTTCCAAATTCAAATCACAGGTTCTTTATTTAAACTATGATATTCATATCAGTGCAAGGAAAATGAGAGTTACAATCAAGAATCCAAGTGAAACATTCAAGTAACATGTTCTCAATGTAGTACAATACAACATGGAAGATTTTAAAATACTACATGACTGAACAGGCTTTGGCATCTGCCAGGAATTCAGGGGGGACTGTGTTCAGCTATTCAGCTTACTGGTAAACATTGTGTAGAGAATTGGGCTTCATGTACATCTAATTCGGTGGACCCCAGTAGAGGTCTTCTAACAAATAAAAATGATTATGTCAATTTGGACTAATACCAAGTTAACCTCATAAATAGTGGAACACAACGTTGATGAGGTCAGTGAAAGAAGAAAGGATGAAGTTTTAAAATTTTGAAGGAAACATGTACTCTTAACTACACAGCAAGTGTGCAAACAAAAAAAAAATACACAGAAATGTGTAAATATATTTTAGCGGGGTGAAATAAGTCAATTAAACCCAATCTGGTGAATCCCCCTCTCTAATTGAGAATCAATATATGTCATGGAGTGAACGTTACAACCATCACTTTTACATTACTTGTCACTGTCAGCAAAAAGAAAATAAATAAAAAAAAAGTGCATTAATAATATCAGCAGTATCAGTAAATTATCTTCCCTGCCTAAGCCTAAACACATTTAATGTACCTCATTATGCTTATGGTCCATACTAAAAAAATGACTAGATGATTCGTTGTATTCTTAGCAATTAGGTAAGAGGTTTCCAAGCTCTTTTTATGTCGGACCTAGCTGAAACTATGTATAATGTTACGATAATACAAACTAAAATCCCATTTCATATAGCTGTAAATTTGTACTTCTCCAATGTCATTACCTAAGATTTAGTATTAGCAGGGTTTTGGCAACCATGATGGACTACAAAGAAGCAGCTTCCTTCAGTAATACTCTCAACTCAATGATGATCTAGGACCCTACTGATATTTCACTCGGTGGTTTTTGTTCTGTTTGTTTGCCAAATTTTGACTAACATGCAACAATTATGCAATTATGTGCAGGTTGTCCCCAAACAAGAAATAAGAACTGCACCAAGAGGATAGTCGTACCATAGAAAATCCAATTACATCAGATTGTCCCCCAGGAACATAATCATTTGATAGGACATCAAAAGAAATTGATTCATTCTCCCATACGGATATAAAATCATTCTTTACATCAGGAAAATAATCTCCTGCAATGATTGTTGGAATCAGAATAATTACATAAGTCTGAACCAACGCAGTAAATTAGACAACAAATTAAAAGAAAAAATTCATAGTCAATATGCAGTAAGCACCAAAATATATGCATAAAGCCATAAATAGTTGATGTATGTATATTTGGATACATCCATTGAGACAAGTTTTTTTTTTGTGAACTTACTTTCATAAACAATAACTTCAAAAGGACAAGGGGTCAAATTCTGATCCTCAAATGAAACACAAATATTGTAGGCACCAACATCTCTTGCTATATAGTAACCAGAATATGATCCATCTTTATTTTCTACAAATTCCCACTTGAAGGAACGTGAACTGTTTGCAGTAAGTAATTGAAACTTGAATTTTGACCGTTGTAATGAAACAGGATTCAAATAAGAATCTACAAGTTGCACCAAAACTTCAGTTTTTGCATGCCTCTGTATGCTACGTGCATAAGTTAAGACCCTTGAAAATGCTATGTTGGTTGTACCTGGAAAATATTGCTTAATTCATAATTTAGTGGAAAGGTACTGAAATATGAGATAAACAAGAATATATATAGAAATAGCTGACATATTGAAACTTAATAGCATGCTTTATCTTCACTATAAAGAATATGAATGTCAAACAACAAAAACAATTAAGAAAAATAGACAAATCACGAAGTTTCTGCAATAATCTTGCTAAACATAAAGGTTCCCAGTTTTATAGACAAGCACCATTAATAGTTGAAAGAATAGCCGAATGAGATTAGAGATTACCTCATTCATGTGTTTTCCCATCTAGAAGAATCAAAGAAGCAGGTTGTAGGCCTATTAGCCAATAATTCTAGATGCAAGCTATTCAATTTGAAAGCATGCTTTCACTAAATTGTCATTCTTAAACATAATTCCAGAAGATTGAATAGTATAGTTATTAGACCGCATAGTTTAGGACATGGTAAGATAAAAAAAGTATATAAATTTCCACGTGCAGATAAGATTATTAAAGAGGGAAATCTCTGTGTATGAACTAATTTTACTTTCCAAAAGATATGATGACAGAGGAAGTACTTGTCTTAAAACTGATAGCTGAAAAATTTATAACAAAGTTTAAGGGCTTGAATAAACAATGATTTGAGGGAGATAAATTAATAATAAGCAACTTGTAAACATGCAAATATTCATCAGGCTGAAATTGTATAAACTTATTTGCCCATAAAACATAAGTATCACAGAACTGTTTACCTGATGATACTTTCATAATATATGGATTGTCATTATTTATAGGGATATTTCCACACAATACCCATATTTTGTACTCTCCAGATACTTTTGGAGTATAGGCCACATCGAAATCACTAGACTGAGTAGTTGGTTTCCCAGTAACCTAAATAATAAGTACAAATCAGAATTAAACTAAATGCATATTAAAATAATTTAACCTCAACTATGAAAAACCTTACAGTTTGATTTACATCTTTTGGTGAAATGGGAAACCACCATTTAGATTCATCAGACTGTCCAATGTTAGAGTCATTCTCTGTTAAATATTATTCTTGGTGACCAAAGAAACAAAGGCAGCATTTGGAAAAACATAAAAGAAGATAATGAGAAATGAGTTCAAATTCTTACCAACAAGATTCCCCAGTGGAGATATAACTGGCCACACATCTGAGGTTCCATTGTCACTCAAAATTTGTATAATCAACATTTCAATCTCAATTGGAGATGGATTCTGGTACAAATCCTCCAAATAAACATTAAAGTGTGACATTCTACCAGCAAATGAAGTGGTTAAACCAGAACCATTTGCAAAACTATTCGATCCATGACAGTAACCTAATATAGAAGAAAATAAAATTCATAATTCCTCGATGAAATGCAATTGAGAAGATATGAAAAGAGAAGTCCAAATGCTTGGAAGTTATTTCTTAAGATGAATATGCTACTAGATAAAGCTACTCATAACTAACATATGCATATGAAATTACTGTGAAAATGAGTTTTTAAACCAGTTAATAAACTTATCAATGAAAACCACTGTATAGTAATTGATTTATGCAGATCTGTCAAGATTTTGATACATATCCAAATTTACAAAAGATGGTAATTTTACTTTCTCTTTTAATTCCAAGGCTTGCAACAAAAGTTGATCGCAAAATAGCAAAGTCTAAAATCAACTAAATCCAATTTTGTGTAAATTCAGTGAAGACAAACCTATAAATACTTTAAAGTCATAGTTCATTTTCCAGGTAGTTTCGTTGATCTCAGAACTAAAAATGGTGAGTGTGAAATTCCCTGGTTCCAGGACAGTGAAAGATAATAGCAGTGTTCCCTCCGCAACCTCTTCAAAGGACAAGTCTGGCACAGGAATAGAGAGACTTGAAGTATTTTCAATAATGTAAGCATCAAACGGAGAGGAATGTGAAACAAGGTTTCCAAACTGATCTCTTTTATCTATGAACATTTCCAGCTTAGAGAAAATCTGCACAAAGTTAGACCCGTGCTTCCATCGTCCTTGTGTTTTCCCAATTTCAAGGGGTCCTGAGTCAAGACACAACAGTATGTGTTAGTGCTTCATCAGAGGAATGCTAGCAAGGCAGAAAATACAATATAACTTGTAGAAAATATAAAAGATCAACAACCACTTGACCAAATTTACATATCAATGACAGAAAACAACAAACAGAAAACAATATTAACATATTCTTCAAAAAAGTACACGACAAAATGAAATCTTGTAAGTTGATACGGTCATTTTCAGATGTTAAAGGGACGGTATGTCTCATTATGGCATAAACATGTCTTCCTAAATGCCTTTATACAGAAATGGAGAACATATTTATTATTGATAAAAAAATATCAAGCACATTGAAGAATTCATATAAACCAAATCAAATAACATCTACATTACAATGGACAAAGTACTAGATAGAATTAAGAACCTGGCTTTACTGCATAGAACAGAGGAGAGCCTCGCAGAATTTGGTTATCACCATATACATGTAAGAAAAGACTTCCAGCTATTGTGGGAACAAAGTGAATACTTAAGTATCCCAGCTGGTCCCAACCACTGTACTCGAAATCAACATTGGCAGTAGATCCATTTGGATAACACACAAATAACATAAAATATTGTTTGCTTGGTATATCAGCCCCTAGTGAAATGTTATTTCCAAATGCATCTTCAGGGAGCAATAACAAAGAAACTTTTTCCCCAGCATCAAATACATTGACAACATTCTTCCACGAAGCAATGCAAGCAGATGGATAAATATAACCTTCAATTTCAATAAGAACATACTCAATCAGTAACAAATATTATCTTGCAAATTCATACATGAAAGGGCATTACACGAACTAGTGACCAGACTGGAATCTAGAAAGAACACAAGAAAAATTGAAGTACATCAAGAAAAACAAGAGGAAAATAGTAATAGAACATTTCAGTCCACTTATCACACAACAGGCAGACAGAAGTATTTGATGTGAAGTTGGTAACTTTACCAGCTGTAACAGTGAAGTGGAGAGATGAATCAATGATGCCAAACTGATTTTCAGATATAACCAGAGGAAATTCTCCTGCTCTTATTGGAGTGAACGAGATGTTCCAAATTGTCCGATCATCCTCAAAATGCAAGAGTACACCAGAGATATATGAGCTATTTCCTTTCTTGTCGATCACCGTCAGAGAAAGATTCATGGCATATCTTGTCGGAATCAATTCTGTATCATACAACATATCATCTAGCATTTTAACCTTAATAACAGCCAAGTCACCGGCTTGGAAGACATTCTTGTCATCTACCCAACTAAAGGCAAAACGAGGTAAGATCATTTTACCATCAACTCCTGAAAATTGAGGAAAAGAGAAGCACAACGTTAGTAACATAAACAAAAGATTGAAACCATCTGATTCATCTCCCTATCGAACAATCATTCAAACTTCAAAGCCAGCGAGGGAGGAATCAAAATCATACAGCATGACTAATTCTAGTGAATCAACTGTATGATAAAATGCAACTGAGAACCCCTAACAGCAACATTGTAGCAACTGTTGCAGTGGCGACGCTTCACTTCTTCTCCAAAATCAGCCATCGGGGCGGACGTATTCGACAGCGCCCAGGGCCCTTCACGTCGGAGCAAGTAAAAGGGCCGGGCATTTGGGTGCTAAACTTGGAGAGAGAGAGAGAGAGAGAGAGAGAGAGAGAGAGAGNATCTAATAAATATATATTATATTATTTTTTGAATAAAGATTTGTGCATAGCATAAATTAGTAGACTAACTTATTAATAAAGATATAAAAGGTAAGAGAGAGAGAGAGAGAGAGAGAGAGAGAGAGAGAGAGAGAGAGAGAGAGACCTACCTCTTTGAGACGGAGAATTCAGAGGTGCAGAGGTGATTGGCATCAAATTGCAGAGGAAAACAAGGGACGAAATGTTGATCCACTGCTTCATCTTGTTGCAATTGGTAAGAAAGATTTGGAGAATACCTTCTTCTTCTTCTTTTTTCTGGGACGATGTTTGAAAGGTTGAAAGGAGGGAAAACGGCAACTGATGGGTGTGTTGCAGTGCAATTTGTAACTACCCCTTTCAAATAGATAAATAATTTCAACAAAATGAATAAATATATGATCTCAGAAAAAAAAAACATTAATTCAATTTCATTTTTATCTCAAGTAAAATAACATATCGACAAGGATAACTAGTGGATAATAATTAGAATTTAAATGTTTAATTAGAAGATTGGTAATTCTTTTAATTGCAATGCAATAAGTAATTTATTTTGAATCTTTTTTTTACCTTGAAAATTAGACACCCATAAAAAATAATTATCATCTTTTATACTAAAATTTTATGATAATTTTACCATAACATCAACTATTGAAAACCTATAATATTATAATTAAAATTAAGTGCCACATTATGTATTAAGGGCTTGACCAAGTCAAACTATAGTTAGACAATATTTTTTTATACGAGGAATATGAATGTGCAGAGCTATAGCAGTTCACTTTTGTTTAAGTTCGTTAGCGTGGACTTATGACTCATTAAGTAATTTAACTTTGCTGTTACGTAGGGGCGGATCCACATATACTCCGGGGGACCACGACCCCTCCCAATTTTTCGGTATATAAAATATATATATACGTATATATTAGTAGTTATAGTCAATAAATAAATTAAATACTAACAAATGATTACAATTAACTAATTGGCATAGTGGATAAGTGATTTTGATAAGCATTTAGCGGTCTAGGTTTCAAATCTAGATCTTTTTCATTTTTTTTTTAATTTATTGTTATACTCCTATCTTTTCTTTCTGGGTCCGTCCCTGCTGTTACGCCATTCTGACAATAAAGTTAACGTAAAAAAGGAATTAAAATGACAATATTAATTAGAAGCTTTGTGTATAAGATGTTGTCATGCTCTTCTAAGTTTTGGGGTTGGCACAATCACACGCTTACATGATATGAAAATTCATTTCAAATAATTCGGAGCAATTATCCTAACGTCAAGGTTGATTTTGGGGATCAACATTTTACTTATCTAAAAGGTTTTGTTTCTAATTTAGAGCAATTGCAAAAAAAACTAAAAATATCACTTTATAAAAAAGATATATGTCTTTGTGGGCACCCACGTACTAAATTAATCTTTCATTGAAGGAAACTACAAAATGTCAATAGCGCATTCGAAATATTATGATTAATATTTGGAATATCGTTGAATTTTTTGATAAATTTGAAGCTCATCATGTTGTAAGGAAAGTTAATTCTATTGCAGATTACTTAGCCAACTATGATATATCTATCTCTTTTGATGTTTTGTGGGAAGAGCAACCACCTCATGAGCTCTTACCTTTATTATATCATGACTTAAGTTTCTTAAACAATAGTTAACTTTTATCTTTAAAAAAAAAGATAGTCATAGACGGTATAAAAGAACATTATATTGCCACCTTTATAAAAAAATATGTATACTCACAATTTTATAAAATCAAAATTTTTTATTAAATAATAATATTTTATTTAATTGGAGTTAGATTAAATGATAAAACTCTAATTGTTTTAAATTCTGAAAAAAGAACTCGAAATTCCTATAAATAGATTTTTAGGATGAGGAAAAACTCATATAATTGTTCTTCCTCTCAAGCTGTTGCCATCAGAATTTTCCTCTTCAATCTATTCTTTTCTTATCCACAAGGTGAGAAGTAAGAGAATTCTCCTCTTTCATGATATCTCTTTCATTTTTCTTTCTCTTAAGCTCATGCTAAATTCCTAAAAGAACGTGAAAGAGATCAACGGCAACACATATAGTAAACAAATGGGGATGAGAATTAAAGCTCGAAGAATGAAAGAGGAGAAAATTCTAAAGATTAGGTATGTATGTTGGCAGATCCTTTAAATGTATCTTTCATGATTCAAATAATTGCATGCTAGGTTTTCGCTTTAGATAAGAATCTTTTGTGGTTTTGATAATGATGATCAATGCTTTTAAACTTCCTCGAATAAAGATGTTTTTAGACCATGAGTTTTTATGTACTAGAAAGAAAGAATTATAAATGATAAAGGGGATCTAAGTGTCATCACCAGAGACAGACCTAGGAATAAAAGATAGGGGAACCGAAATATATAAAACCAAAATATTAAAACTTAAGGGGGCCAAAATAATAAAAGTTTGAATCCAACACCTCGAGATATAAATCAAAATCACCTATCCACTTAAGCTACTGCATAATTGTGTTACTTTCTTAGCATTTTTTGTATTTATTGACTTCAGTTACTAGTATATATATATACATCAAAAAGTTGTTGGAGGTGACTTGTGGTTTCGGTCACGGCCGTGCAAGATAATGTCATGGGCCGTGAAGTTAAAAGTAAGGAATTACGCATTCGGTCATGATTGTGAAAATAACTTCACGGGCAGTGAAGCGAAAGAAGGGACTCGACGTTTAAATCAAGGCTTTGGTCATGGCCGTGAAGGTAACTTAACGAGCCGTGAAATCGAAGTAAAGAACCGAGTGTTCGGCCACAACAGTGAAAGAATATATCAATAGCCATGAAGAAATCAGTTTTTCAGTCACGACCGTGAAAGAACATGTCACGGGTCGTGGAGACGTAGAGAAAATATTAAGTATACGGTCACGATCATGAAAGAATAAGTCACAGGCCGTGAAGATAAAATTAATAATTAATATTAATAACTATTAAAATTTTTAATTTTATTTTTATATAATAAAAAAATAAAATTGGGTCAACCGGATCGTCCCGATTTTATTCTCGATTAAATCGGGCGACCCAATTCCGGACCCGGCCGGGACCGGATCCGAATCTCATTTCTTGAGACCCGATCAAAATCGGGTCGGGACCGGGTCAGGGGTGACCCGGTTCCCCACCCCGATTTTGCTCACCCCTATTTTTTATATTAATATTGTGTGAAATGTGAACTAAAAAACTGCATGCAGAGTAAAATATGTCACTAATTTATCTGTGAGGATTACACCGTGTGATCCCATTTTCTTATTTTGAATTTTATTTTCGAGTTAGTTATTTAAATGATATTATCATGAAAAGTTGAGTACTTATCAGGTTTATTTAATTGTATAGCGATGTTTTTTTGGTCTAATTAGTTTTATAGATAATCCGTTCCTGATCAAAGTAGGTGGTGTTTATAACCATAATAAACTAAGTTTTGAACTAAATATTTCTAATATTATTTATTATATTATCTAAAAATATAATGAAATCATTTATATGATTATCACCTTACTCGTCACCTGTTTTTCACATCAAAATTATGTGTGACGTTATTTTATATAGGCTAAAATATGTATAATATTTCATTTTTATTTTTTTGTTATTTTATGATTAGAAACAAATATCGCTATAGCAGTCATTCAAATTTGTGTGAATCGCCTAGAACTCCCAAAGTTATCTTTTAGCATAAAATTGCATGCAATGCAGTGAGGAAATAATACAAATTCATTTTTCTCTTTATAAGTCTTAACATTTGGACCCCTAAAATTTAGCTTTCGTTTTGTTCCTAAGTAAAGTTGAAAAATTTATATACGTGGATTAAATATTATTATAAAATAACTAATACACTATCAACATTAAATAAATCTTCTTATTGTGCATCCACAGATTTAACTAATATACTACTTTTGATGAACCACGTTATTAAATATTAAATTAATCTGATAATATTTTAAAATAGTTTTATTATATAAAATAAAGGGCTGTATAGATTTGTATACTAGCTAATAGCTTTTATAATTAGAATTTAGGAGTTTATGTTATATAAATTTTTATGTCGATTTCATTTGTTTTTCTAGGAGTTTGAGAAGCTTGCACGAAAATATAATATATTTTTAATGACAAATATATAATGTTAAAAAGAAGAATCGACTCTGTTGTAATGTGACCAGTCGTGATCACTGGTCACGGTCGTGATGGACAGTTATGGTCATTATGGACCATTATGATCATCATTGAGAGATGACCTTTGGAGTCATCCTAACAGCCGCGCGTTGAGGGGGCGGAGTGCTGCGTGGCAGCGGCTATTAAAGAACAGGAGCGCGTGCTAGGAGCCCTCAATCCGAAGTTTCGGAACCATTTCTCTCCCTCTTATTTCATCAATTGGTATTTCACAAATTGTTATTATATCCAAAATACTAATTTTTGTTAATCTATCGTTTGACTTATTATCATCGTGTCAATATTTTTATAATTTGTGAAATAAGATTTGATAATCGTCATCCCAGAATTACCTGCCATTGGTCATTATTATGTCTGCATATATTGCTGATTTATTAGATTATATTTGATGTTGTTAGATGTTTCGGACAAAATTATTTTTGAAAATAATTATTTTGTATTATTTATTTTCGAAGTTGATAAAGTTTTCTTTAAAACAATTTTAGTATATTGGGTCTGTTAAAATTATTCTGGAATAAAATAATTTTAGTACATTATTCTGTTAAAATTATTTTCGGAAATTGATTTTTCAGGAAAATAATTTTTAGTATACTATTCTATTAAGATATTTTTTTGGACAACATTAATTATTGATATATCTTAGTATTATTTTTGCAAATTATTTATTACATACGAAAATCAAAGATATTGTTTTTGAACATTAACAATTTTTGATAATTCTAAAAGAGTTTTATTTAATAAAAAAAAGGACTCTATTATCCCACATACATTATTTTCAAAATTATGTGTTATCTTATTTACTGTTTTCAAAATTATGTGTTGAGGATATACTATTGTTCAAAAATACTTTATTTTCGAATGTATTATTTATAATTTACAAATTTTGCATATTTTTCTGCAAACATATTTTGAGATATATAATTATAGACAAATTTGTTTTTAATCAAATTAAAAAGTATTTTTTCAGATATATTTTTGTATTTTGTAATTTTTTAAAAAAAATAAAAAAAATAAAAAAATATTGGCATAGAGTATTTTTGAATATTTTTAAAGTTTATTTTACTTTATATATATTGATATATAAAAATACTTAGATTAAGTCTAAGTATTTGTGACTATTCCTGATAAAGAATTAAAACTTATCATTTTTAAATTATTCTTTAGAAAATTCAGATAAAGTGTGTTATCTGAATATATAGCTTTTGAGCTAAGTGATAAGATGAAACACCTAGATTAGGTGTATGAGCTTTGGAAAGCTCTAAAAAGGGTATGTGTCTAAAAGAGACATGGATGTACAATTGCTATTGTACAAGTACACCACATGTAAATGGAGTCAGACAAATGTGTCTGATCATGTGAAAAAGATAATTGTTGTGGCGAAGAACTTATAAATCGGATGAAAGTGTGTCCGATCATCTTGATGCTAAGTGTTATTTGTTTGCATTCAACATGACCGGACGACTGTTCGTGTGAACGAGACGATCAAGAGTTGTTGAATTGTCCTCCATATTGGTCGAGGTATGGCCAAGAGAAAGAAGAAGATTGATATCTTCGACATGGAGGAAGTTGCTGAAGGGCAGGAGGAAGAG
>LTAE01000827.1:7688-24048 GCA_001647135.1 Pontederia paniculata
GCGTCCAACACATATAGGATTGAAATATGGGAAAGGCCAAGGTTTGAATCCCAAACCTCTAAATGATAGTAAAAACCTTCTACCCACTACGCCAGTTAGATAATTATACTCTTTTTTTAGCTTTTATTTTATGTATTGATCATATCTACTAGTACATACGTATATATATACTTTCTATATCGAAAAGTTAGGGGGGGAGCCCCTGTGTATTGTGGCGGATCACTATTAGATTAAGATTTCATAGTATTGATCATGTCCTAGAGTTTTAAAGATTCTTCATAATCCTCTTAATATTGGATTCATATCATTGATCATGTCCTATGATTCTCCAGATTTTTCATAACCCTCTGAATATTTCGTTCATGATTAAGTTAGTGCTTTTCTCTATTTGTATAACATCTTTGATCATTCTCTTGATTCTATTTTCAATTAGGGTTATAATGCTTCAAAACCTAGATTTCATATCTTCTTTTTACCTAAAATCGTACTTTTTTCTGAACGGATGAATCGGACGAATAAGAAGAATCCCCTATTCGTCACGGTCGTGACACCAGAGTCACGGTCCATAATGAAAGACTAATCGGAAGCTCCCTCTACCGTCACGGCCGTGGACTAGAGTCACGGCCCGTAATGATGAAGGTCACGATCGTGACACTCTGTCACAGCCCGTGATTTTGAGTCCATACTTCAATCGTGTTCAACATCGACCGTGATATCAAAGTCACAATCATGATGACCGATTTCATGGTCGTGACACCCTGGTCACGACCCGTAACGCTACGGTCACAGTCGTGACACCCTAATCACGGCCCGTGATCGGTGTGCGTATAATTGAAATATGGCGACAGGGTCATGATCGTGAACCCTACATGATCGTGATTGTCGTACGGGTGACTTACGACCCGTGATGCCATATCACAGTCCGTAATCACCAGCGAGCAAGAAGAAAGTCATGTCAAGGTCGTGATGCACTCATCACGGACCATGACGAAGTAGTTAACCTTCCAGCCATGGTTGTGACTCACGAGTCATGGCCCATGACTGTGAAGAAGAGAAGAACCCTGATGGCTTACGGGTATAACATTCGTGTTATGGCCCATGACACTGGTTGTCACGGCCGTGAGACAGATGTCATGACCCGTGACGTACCGAACCTAGGTCTATTTCTCCTTATTTCATACCAGTTATAATATAGATAAATTGTAGATGATTTCCACTATCAAACACTATTTATTTTATATAATGTGATGCTACGTCAAGGACATATACTCGATATCATGTAAGGATAACAAGACTAAAGTTTATGGTTTCCATGTGTACCATTGGGAGCTACCATTATTTATCATTTCATACCATTAGGGGCTGGTGGCCTAGCTGCAACTTCCCCACTTTGCTCATGTTACCTGGAGAGCTGCCCTCCCTGTAACAAAGAGGATACTCGAGCATCCTCCCCACATAACGGGCATATTCTTGTCACGACTAGTACCCTCGTTGACCTTATTGATTATTATCATGACAACCCAAGATGAATATCGTATAGGATCGTATGAGCTCTATACTATTGGCTTCATGCATTATGAGCTCTGTACTGAATGAACATAAAGGCACCAATAAAGACCCTAATTGGATAAGTCTAACCTAAACACTTATATATCACATAAACTACTACATTCTTGTGAAATTAGGAATGTATTGTAAAATGAGCCACCCACATATTTGGGAAAAGATAATAGAGGGAGTGTATCAAATTAAGGATTCATCTTTTATATTGATCGTATTGTAAGCCTTACCGGATTTCATCTTTCATCTTCTAATGATCATATCGGAAGCCTTATCGTATTGAAAGTATTGTACCGTGTTTTTATATTATATCGAAAGACCTTTGATTATATCGAAACAGTGATTTAAGTACTTCGTATTCCCTCTATTGTACAAGTTCTCCATATTGTCTCCATTGTTCTAGTGCTTCTTATTGTCTCTATCTTTAAAGGAAAGAAAGAATATCATGGCCTTAGAGTGTTACTCCCTATTGATTGACCTTATCGGATCAGATGTAAAAAGGAAAGCACTGTTGACTTTTGGAATAAAATTCCTTATGGTTTTGCCATATTGTTCAACGTATGTTCTCAAACTATATCATTATTGATTGGCCTTATCGGATCGAATGTAAAGTGAAGTCATCATTGACCTTTGGAATATAATTCCTTATCGTCTAGTATCGTTCAAAGTATTTTATTGAAGCTATATCATTCTTATTGGCCTTTGAAAGTTTATTCTTTATTATTTGGCCTTACCTGATTAATCTTAATATTGTATAACTGGCCTTTGAATTCATTTTCTTTATGATTGACCCTATTGTTTCAAAGAATATTATATTATTGGAATGTCATTGGACCTTATATCGAAATTGATTTATCACCCTATGGTTTGCACCATATGGGCATATTTTATTTAGTATTCTATCGGATTTCTATCTTACCAAATTTGTCCAGTCTTGTCATTATTTCTTATCATCCTTTCATTATTAGATCTTTATTCCATTGTTTCTTGGAAATTGCCCCTTAGCATTTGGGCTTATCAGATCGTTCTTCAAAGAATAGTCTTATTATGGAAGAGAATGTATCGGATTGGATTACCCCTTAATTGCCATCAAAACTAATATTGTCTCACACGAGGATAAATGTCAAAGTGATATTATCGGATTGTATCGTCTTGAAGTCATTGATTTACATTGTTGACTCGCCATGTCACTACCAATTGATTTGTATCAGTATCGAGTTTATTGTCATCATGTTAATTTATCGTTATGATTTTATATCTACTTGTGCCTTACACACTAGGCGTAATTGCTCATGGAATATTATTTTTCCTGAATGATCCTGCAGGTACTAGTTCTATAGTGGATAATGGTGTTGGTGACTACAGATTGCTCGTGATGATGTTGATGTTGTGTACATGACAAGGTCTTAGTGTCATCCCTAGAGCCATTAGATTTATGACACTAATTATATTGTTCAGACTTTCGTATTTACTTTATTGGATATTTTCTTATCATGATTAAAGTCTTTCATTTTTATGTTATTTTTATTGACTAGTCAACAAAGTCAAATTATTGATCAAAGGATTGCATTGTTGTAGCATCTCCAAGTCCACATTTTGCCATGTGGTTGGGTGTGGTGTTGGGGGCGTTACATTATAACCTCCAAAGAAACGTGTGGAGGAGCCAAAGTTCATTAGAGATAGTATTAGGCTGACAATCCCTCTACAATTGTTTGTGTTTCTACAACTTTTGGCGGCAAAGTCCCCTTAGTTCATTGCATGAGCTGATAGTATGAGAAAAATGATCTCGTAGGGCATGTCTCCACAAAGTGGCTAAGCACATATAGAAGTGGGAGGATAGGATCCATCGAGACATTAGCTTCAATGTCTTAGATCGAGTCATGGTGAAGATAGTGCAACATCTCTAACTTACTAAGAAGAAATTGCTCAAGTGCTTCATTCAATGCTTCAAAGGCCAATTCAAGACCTTAACCTTGAACTTCCCCCTCACTACACTAGCATCTTGTATTCTTGTCTAGCTTGATCAAGTCTTTTGAAGATGAATTATGAAAATCCCGAGCGTAGAGTCTCAAGTCATGCTCCACCAACCATTCGATAAATAGTTTGTTGAAGAAGTAAAAATGAATTCTTATTGTTCAAGGTCTAAATGTAAGAATGAGTACCTTGTTTGATGGAGAGAAAAGTTGGATCAAGACATGTTGGGAGCCTACAAAAGCACCTGGGGTTCAAGTAGAAGATTGAAGATTTTGGAGCTACAACATCGAGGATTTTGCAACTTGAGTGGGGGAGGATTTTACGGTTGCCTCGTGGAGTACCAAAGTTATCTTACTTCATATGTATTTTTCATTTTCCAAACACTTTTGACTTAATTTCTTTTGTAACTCTTTCAACGGAGTTCTTGTTAATATTGTAAAGATCGGACGCTATAAAAAAACTAAAAAATCGCGGTCAAATATTTGAGGCGGTCTGAAATGTCATCTATATTTAGGGCCCATGTTCACATAGACATGGATATCGCAGGTAAGTTAGCTTGTCCATATTGTATCTCAAGTAAAGGCATTTACTTTAAAGAATGAGGTAAAAATTCACGGTTCAATTGT
Source organism: Pontederia paniculata (assembly GCA_001647135.1). Lineage (NCBI taxonomy): Eukaryota > Viridiplantae > Streptophyta > Magnoliopsida > Commelinales > Pontederiaceae > Pontederia > Pontederia paniculata. Next base: position 11,849 of record LTAE01000827.1, read on the forward strand.
CATCGTCAATTTCTATCGATTGATCACTCATTTCGAAGAAATAAAAAAATCTTTAGGAAAAATAAGATTGTTCATGATTATCCGATACCAAAATTTATTGTGAATGAAGTAAGTGATGTTCTCGGTTGTCTATGTAAAGTTACTGAGGATCTGTCAGTAAAATATCAGGGACATGATGTCACTCATAATTGGACTAAGCAAAGTGTATTTTAGGAATTGTCATATTGGAAAGACAACTTGATACGTCATAATTTAGATATTATGCATATTGAAAAAAATATGTATTATGTGAATTATCTTCGAAAGTCGAAGGATAAAAACCAATGATGGGTGGTAAAAGCTAAAGTAAGAAGTCAAGCGGAAATTGAAGGTGATTTAAAAGTGGTATTTTAAGATGATTCAATGACTTTTGTAGAACTTATCACAAACTTCGAACTTATTGAAGATTTGCATGACGAGGATGATTTGTTGGATCAGGTTAATATTGAAGATGTTGATATCGATGAAAAAATTAAAAGTGTAAATGAAGATGATTATGAAACTTTATCCTCTTCAATGAGTGAATATGAAACAAATAATGACTCTGATTATGTTGAATAATATTGTTTATTATGTTAATATATGTAATGCATTATTATATTTTATCATAAAAATTAAATGATTGTAATATTTTGATTTGTGTTTAATGATTAGTAATTTCTGATGAATCCACACAATGACACAGTTGATTTATCGGACACATCGTTCTCTTTACTTTTTCATGAGTGATACATTTTTCATTTTATTTCTTTTTTATTATAAATTTTTCATTCATCTTTTAAACCAAAATATTATTTATTCTTCTTAAGAGTCTTCGGATATTAGAATTGGTTCTCTAGTAATGAATATCAGTCATCTTAGTCTTTATTGAAGAAATTGATAATGCAACACAACTTGTAGATCCGGTTCAGATTATTTTTAATTTATTTATTCATTACAATGTTTTTTTTACATATTTTTTTTAACTAATAAGCTTTCTTTTACATATATTTTCGAATGTATGAATTAATATGATTCTTTTTTAAGATGTTTTCTTCTAGAAAAGGGAAGCAGAAAGCTACATCTTCATGTCCACCTCAGATATTTGAGAGATGTAGGAGGACTTCGACTGATGAAAACTCAATAGAAGAAGTTGTACCATCCCCTTCTATTGGCAATGTTGAAACTCAAATTTCAAAAACTGCACAACATGTTGAGACATCATATGTGCGAAATAAAACACATTTGGAACCTAATGGACATAAGGGATAAATATTTGGTCTCATTTTGAATTTAGACATCATATGTATCACTAATTAACTATTCAATATTTAAGTTTGTACCATCTAATTAAACCTATTGGCATTGCTTTCACTCAAGTTATCCAATATAGATAGGATCATAGCTGGTTGACTTGGAAAGAAGTACCAGAAGTGATAAAACAAAAGATGTTTTGAGAGTTTCATATTTTATTATTATTTTACATAATATGATTATAAAAATATTTATTTAATTTTAATTTACTTCCATATGATTTAAGGAGTATATTTGGTAGGACCCCGAGTACAATGACCGAATGTATAAGACTTTCAAACATTTGTTGCTCTAAGAGGTTATCATCTCTCTCAGACGCGACATAAAGAGATCAAGAAGAGCCTAGGTAGATCGGTGGCCAACTATGGGTCGACTTATGTGCCAAGTGGACAATTAAGAGCTATAAAGGAAAATGTAAAATGACGAATAGAAATCGTGCATCTTATTAAGACTTTTGTCTACACTATAGCGTTTATCTAGAATTACTACTGTAATGCGTTAAATTTCAACTTAACAAACTATTATAGTTTTGAGTTTGTTATAGTATATTATGTTTAGTAATATTTTTTTATAGGAGAAAGATATGTGTAGGGAACCCACTGAAGATGAAATATTTTTTATGACTCATATGAAAAAGAGCAACACATGGAGTTCATTTTTTGCATAGTAAACATATGTAATAATTTTTTTTTATATTTCTTGCCTTTGAAATAAAGTTATTTGAATCTATCTCTAATTATTTTTTTATAGGAGGAGTTTAAAACTAAAGAAGTTGAATATTGGACTTAGTGTACCCAATAGAGAGTAACCTCGATGAGTAATAGAGAACTTTGGACCCAACATATTGACATTTACAAGGGACGTGCTTATCTCTATGGATCTTCTATTGACTATTATGATTTCTCACCCTCCCGCGAAGATAATCGAGACCGCCAAATGTAACAAAAGATAGAGTTCCTACAACATCAATTGAAACAAAATGATGAATCTAAAAAATAATTGCAATTTAGAGTGAAAAAACTTGAACGAAGTCAACGTAAGCAACAAAAACAATTCAAAGTGATGATGATGAAGCTTATGGTAAATCAGAATCGTCAACAACACAATGAGGAGGAGGAGGAGGATGACGAGGACCAGAATTTATGATGTGTGTAAAAAAATTGAGGATGAAAACTTTATTGATTTTGTATAATAACTGTGTGATGTATGTACTTGTGATGGTTTGTCAAATTTTATTATTTGTATATTTGTGAATTTATTTTGTGATGTATACATATGTATTGTATTTCTAAGGTTTCTATTATAAATATATATATATATATATATATATATATATATAATTTTCTCCGTATTTCATGTGTTCTATAGAACCACCTCAACAAAGACGGTGTTCGCAAATCGACTCAGTTTGAGTCGATCTATGACCGCCTCAATAAAGGTGATATTCTCAATTCGTCTCATTTTGAGGCAGTTTGAACCGTCTCAAATGAGACGTTCATCCTAAACCGTCTCAAATGCGTTTGCAACAGCGCTCGACATTTTCGTCACTTAACCACCTCAAATTTCGAATTTGAGATGGTCTTAAACATACTTTGTATTTTTGTTGCAGTGGGACTGTACATCCCTTGATGGTCTTCGATCCACATCTCATGTCGCAGTCCAAGCCCTTAGCTATAGTATAAAAGGGAAGCAAATTAACTGTTGCTTAAAAAAGGAAGCATACTAACCCCTTGCCTTGTTATAGTTGTTTAAACTAGTGAATGTCTATTTGCTTTGCAAGGCATCATGGTTGTTCATTTTGTTGTTGAAATCGTTGTGCATGTATCGTATGGTGAACAAATTCTTCTTTGAAGAGCTTGCTATGACATAGCGCCTAGTAGGGTTTTGACGCACGAAGTTTAGAAGGGATATCTTCAAGAAGATGGAAGAGTGTTTCTACCCAGGAGCTTGCCAATTGTACAGTGTGTTCAACCTACCAAGAAACTATATGTAACTAATATAAGCTCAATAAGTAACCTAGTAAGCACTTGTAGCCAAACTTGGTTTAAGTATAGAAAAGTCTGCATGATGATTATGATTCTGTTGGAACTAACTATTCACTGCCATTAGACATATTTACTGATGACATAAAACATTTGTCGAATTCAAAAATTAACTTAGTCTGATGTTTCCTGTAAGTGAAAAGGCATAAATAAGCAGCAACACTTATAGATTAAAGAAAAAATACCACAGAAGAAAAAAAACATCTGAGGCATATACAAGAGTAGGCTCCTCAACATTATACTTTTAGATGGGCATTACAACTGTATTAGACTCTTCAAGTTGTAGCAGATTTCCTATAATAAAGCTCGTCAAACACATTAAAGATCAACAAACATTTGGACACATATTTTGATGCATATCATAAGCTACATACAATTGAAGTCTTTGTAGGAGGCAAGACAAGTTCCTCAAACAACAAAGTAACAAAAAAAAAGATGTTTTCTATCATTCAGTAAGCAAAATGCAGATGAACTGGAGACTTTTGAGAAGAACTATATTATGATGACAGAAAGTGAACACTCACAACTTACAAGAATGAGTGATACATGACATTCAACCAATGGGATCTTGTCAATGTTCTGCAGACATAAATAATTGAAAAGATCAAAATGTAGACTATAGGATCTGTTTCAAGCCATAAACTATTTCAAAAAAAGTAAACCTTGCCGGTTGACTGTCCATATCCAGAATAATCAATAATCATACCTACATAAGTATGTGACATCAGTCAAATTGAACAATATGGAAGAATGGACACAAAACTGATAGAAAAAGGAAAACAACACTTACTAAATAGCTACTTGAATGTACTGTAAAATGTATGTCTTAATGCAAGGTCTACCAGGTGGCGAAATCTTCTTTTTTTCTTTGAAGTGAACATATGTTTGAACCCATAGCTTTGAAGTATCTCTCTCCTAAAGTCAAAAGCTTGCACAAGATTTCTCTCCTAAAGTTAGAAGCTTGCACAAGATTTTTAAACAAGATTCTTAAAGAAAACTAAAGACAATGTCACTTAACATATAAATAAATTGTCAACAAATCACAAACTAGTCCATTGATTTCCATTCCAAAATGCATGTAAATAAGTGTTAATATACATATGACAAGAACACAAAGGCTTTTCAAAATGCCTACATGAAAAGAGACAAAATAAATTAACGATGCCATGCCTATTCCAAAATCCCAAAAAGAAAATCAGCCACTGACAAGTTGATGATATCCTGAAAAAAAATAAAAGAATGCAATATTATCATAGTTAAAGTTTAAGTTGTATTAATAAGTATAATATGAATAGAATGAAATATTATCATAGTTTGACCTTGCTCCCTAAACTTCAAATAGTGTGATCAAAATGAAGTAGTCAACTACATTGACATTATGCATTATCCTTTGATCCCAACAATCTTATAACAGATAACATGATCAACATGAGTTACTGAAATAAATAATAAACAAAAAGGAAACAATATAAATTAATCATTAACTTTATTACCTTCTTCAATCCTTTCCACTTCATCAAGTTCAACTTGAAGATCATTTACCCTTACCGGAGTTTTTAACCAATTTTGATGCAAATTAAAGCCTCAATAGTGCTAGGGCTTAAACTACTACGAGATAGGTCAAGAACTCGACCTCTCATGCTAAATGCATTCTCATATGACACAGAAGAAACAGAAACAAGTAATATGTCTCTAGCCATATGAGAAAGAATGTAATATTTTGAGGCTCTTAATTTCCACCATTTCAAAATATCAAAACCATCGATATTTTCTTCCACATATTCCTCCATGTATCTATCTAATTCATTCTTTTTCACTTCACCTTGTTTTCTCCTTACTTTCAATCTAAATCGTCCTTCCAATCAATGTCGTTGTTACAAGTATTAGATGATGAATTTGTCGTGGAGGTCAAGCAACTAGAATCATCTCTATCTAAAAGAGTCAATACTTTTTATTGTTCAAATTATCAGTGGATGAGCATTTTTAACTTTTACAACATTTTCTTGCTTCTGTCTTCATTGTACATTCGAGTAAAACAAAACTCAATATATTCCAACTTGTAACGGGGATCAAGAAAGACAGAGATAAACAAAAGATAATTCAACATCTTATCATTATCCTAATATTCATCAAACTTCAATTGCATCCTCATTGTCATCATTTGCAACACAATGTCATCTATTTGTCCCCATTTTTTTAATTGTTTTTTAATGTCAGTCAAATTATGAATGAAAGCATTGGAAGTAACAAGCAACGATTAGAAAATGACAGCGCAACATCATAGAATATTTTTAAAAACTTTACAAACTCTCGAACACGATTTCAATCTTCACTTATGGGAATTGAAGCCTTAGCATCCTTAAAGAATGATATGCAGGATCCATCATGATCTAATCTCTTGAATGTTTTTTTTTTCAAATTTTTTCAGCAACTTCTAATATTAAGTAACTGGAATTCCATCTGGTGGCTACATCAATTATCAGATGTCTTTTACAATCTATGTTCGCCATTTTTGTGCACCTCTTGAAAGCATCAATCTACTTGAAGAAGATCTAACGAATTTACATTCAGTCGTGACACTTTCAATAGATTCATCTATTACATACATTCCTTCACAAACTACTAAGTTCAAAATATGAGCAACACATCTCATATGCGTTAATTCTCCATCCAAAAATGTAGCACCACCCCAATCACACATACCATCAACCAAATAAGCAATAGCTGGTTTAACGCAACCAATTTTTAAAATTCCCCAATCCTTCAAGCATTTTTCCAAAGCTTTCCCTATGGTGTCGGCTTTATGATCACCAATCAAATCAAAACTTAAAATATTCTTGTGCAATTCCCACCTGTCATCTATGTAATGAGAAGTAATACACATTAACTCATGTTTTGAATTGAAGTCCAAATGTCCGTTGTTAAAGAAATCATTTGACAATTTTCTGAAAATACATTTTTCATCTTCTACTTCTCAAGCATAAATAATTGCATACAAACTCTAACATTGGTTATACGAGAAGGAATCTGAAACCTTGGTTGAGATTCAGTAATAAACTCTCTAAAACTTTGATTCTCAACAAATTTGAATGGAAGCTATAACAATCATCTTAGCAAGTGATAAATGAGATCTTTCTTGATTAAAATCAACAAGTTTCAAGCTAATAAAATTGTTTGGGTCATCCTCACCTTGCTTAGCAATAGCAACAAGTTTCAAGCTAATAGAATTGTTTGGATTATCCTCACCTTGCTTACCAATGGCAATTGATTTTTGGTTTTTATCAATGGACTTATTATCAAGATTTCTCTCACAATTCTTGGCATGCTTTTAAAAGTTTGAAGTTCCATGAAAAGAAGCATAACAACCATAAGACTTTTGACAATAGTTACAAACAACTCATCTTTAACTCTCTTAAAATGAACCCAAGCATTAGAAGCAGGTCGATAAAAGTTTCCTTTTTAGTACCTCTTTGTCTATAGTTTTTTGTTCAGATGAAGTAATTTCTTTTGTTGTTCGATGTTCAGATGTAGGTTCTGTGCCTTGTGGTTGTAATTCATTCGAAGAATTCCCTAGTTGTTGTAAGACACCAACACTCATACTTGTTGGATTAGGAGCATTCCCAACTTGTGTTCCACTAGTGTTTTGGGTGAGAATTTCTTTTTCCATAACTGATTTTAATGATCCTGCAAAAGGGAAAAATAATGAGCATTATAAAGAGGTAGAAAATGGTTAAAAACACAACCATGATTAAAGATATAATTCCCAAGGAGTACTTTCTACAAAATATGCAATTATAACTGTTATCACAACAGGAAAGACCGAATGAGAATACAAATTAAGTTCAAGAATTAACATTTTTAATTTTTAGGCAGCCTTAATGCTTATTTGAAGTGTCAATTATCTATTATTATTCAATTTATAACAATGCCCGCAGATCATGTAAACCCATAAAACAATTCACCAGCATTGTGATCGTAAAAAAGAACTGTTTTTATAAGAAAAATGGCCCAAGGTTCATGAATCTCAAAATCGAAAAACATCAAACTGGAGTTTAACTTAAGACACCACTTTGGATTGATGCAACATAAGCAACAAGTTTAACTTAACTTTAAAAACAATCAAATTGTAGTTTGTACAAGTAGAAATAAAAATGCAGTGTTGTTTAATTATAAGGAAACTGGCTGCTACAAGTTGCAGGCATGTAAAATATCCAAATTGATTGCGATATTAGCAAAAATGACATAAAGTTATATCTGTAAACATAGTTGTAGATTCAAGATGTCAAGGAACATCACTTAATAAAAGACCAATTAACATAATTATAAAGAAATTAAGAGCTCTATATGACATGCACATCATAATGATCAGCCTTCACCATGTCTGGAAATGCAAATATGAAATCACCTTACTCCATAATGGAATGCAAACATTATGTAGCTTTGATGAGCATGCAAGAACAATATAGAATACAAATATCATTAGTAATAGATTAACAACTAGAAACTTCAAGCCATCATTAATCTTTATAAATAATTAAACATCATTAACAGAAGAAAGACTTAAAATTTTCTTTGTGAGTTAGTGCAGCCCGTCACCACCGGCCACTGGAAGCTCACCAGTCACAACCGAGGCACTGATCGCATCCAACGGATCAAGACTCAAGAGTCAAGAGAAACAGCCGTCAGGCGAAGAAGAGAAATGGTGTGCATCGGATCCAAGAGCGTCTGCCCTGCCACCTGTCCACTCGCAAAAACCACCGGCCACCACCAATAAAATCATGCGTGCAGGAGCAAGGAGGGTCTGCGTCGAGCCGTGCCTTGTCGTCTGCCCTGTCGCGGTGCCGCCTGCCCTGCCGCAGTGTCGCTTGCCTTGTCGCAACGTCGTCTGCCTTGTCGATTGTCGTGGTGCCGCCTGGAGTCATGCGTCAGTGTGTGTCGTCGGCGTCGTGCCTGTATGCTTGCGGCCCTGCGTGGTTTCGTGGAGACATGGAGACGATGGATGAAAACTAGGGCTTAGGCCTTAGCAAAATTGGGAAAACTGGAAAAGGAGGAGACTGCGTGCATGGGATTTGGGAATACGGTTGTAACCTGAATCCGTGAAGTCGTGAACCGCTATACTGCCTGAGTCCATTGAACCCAAGTATTCGGTCCAAATGTCCAATAGAATTTAAAATGGTTCAGGTCAATCGGTTTGGGTCGATCGGTTTAAATTGGGTCAAAAAAATTTGAACCCCGAATCCGACCCATCTGTTGATCGGATCGTCGCCGGGTCGGATCGGGTCCGACCAGACTATAGACCCGAACCGATCCAAAAGTATTTGGATTGGTTTGGATGGTCGGGTTCACGGTTCGAACCGAACCGTTGAACACGCCTAGCGCCTAGGTGCATTTGGGCCATGCCGTGTTTTGCCTTAGCAAAAGACCAACTGATGCTCAATAAAGAGTTTGTCAAGTTGACCAACACGTTTTGATGCCCCACGGCTCATCGAACGAAAGTGACTTCGTGACACATGCACTCACCTCCTTGTTCTTTTTGCTTTCTTGTTACATTTTTAGGGCCGGGACAAACAAATGAAATGAAAAGAAACTTATATGAGAGGAATAACAATTGGTAATTGACACTTGAGAGACCAAAACTATATTAATGAGGCAATAATTAATACAAAAAAATAGCTATTCATCAATTAAGAATGGGAACATATTTTACGAAAAAAAAGAGAAAACATTGACCAGTCTACTTAGATATGTCTTAAGTAATCAAGTTTCTTCATTCAGAAAATAATAATTAAGCAATCTAATTTTAAAAATAAGAGATATTTTAGTCTACTATTGTGCATTAAACAATCTAATTTTAAAAATAAATGAAATATTGTAGTCTACTATTGTGCATTAAACAATCTAATTTTAAAAATAAATTAAATATTGTAGTCCAATACTTATTTGTGTACGTTACGATAATAAAAGACCTGAGTTATTTTTTACATATAAAGGGGATAAGGAACATATACGAGCTCAGAAATGGCGTCGCTTACTTTATAGCTACATATACGAGTTATTTGCCCACAGATGAACTATGTGGACATTTACACCTTATTTAATTTTTAGCTACAGTACCTTCGCTTTGATTTAACACAAGAACATGCTACACATTCGCTGCACGCTTCTTCACAAGGTATTCCAGCCTATATTTTATAATAAAAACATAATTATTATTTTAAATTTATTAACCTTTTTTTTATTAGAGATTATTATATCATTAAAGCAAAAAATATAAAAAAAATATCTTACATATCATATGATGCAATATAAAGTTATAAACCAGACTTTTATTTCATTTTGGCACTCCTGAATCCGATTTCAATCTAACTGAGAATCAAGTTTAATTTTATTGATAAGAACAGGCTCGGATTATAATTTTGTTTTGCGAGTCGAGAACACCCTTACGTTTTACATCCTACGGAGTAACATAGAACTAGCACAATCAATGCAAATTTTAATTTAATCAGATCATTGATTTAATTGGTTCTACTTTGTATCATAAAAATGTGAGCCGCTCGATCAGAACTGGATAGTATATTTGCGTCCACATGGCATATATATATAGAGAGAGAGAGATATAGAGAGAGAGAGAAATGTATAAGAATTTCTAGTATTGCGATCAAAAAATCTGAATGCATGTACTTACTGTCTCGACGACAGTGGACTTAATATTTCCGGCCGTCAGTGATAAATCTTGTAGGAAAACAAATAAATCGAATCATACAGTTTCACCAACATGTTTGTGTGCAATTTCTGCCACATGCATGACATCAAGGCAAACTCCTAAAATCTGGCGACATATCTCCATCGCTCTTCTTCAGTATCTTGCAACCGGATCCACCACCTGAGACAAACATCAAAAGCAAAAAAAAAATGCTTTTCATTATATATCTTGTGTCTGATCCTGAAAAGATGTTTGTTTTATTTGTCTTTTCCTTTTAACTACTGCAATTAATAATGAACAAGTTAAATAACTCACAAAAGTTTGAGCAAAGAAAGAAAACATGCATCGCTAAGTTGGGGGAACTAATGAATAGTGGAAGAAATTTCTCTAGACACATATTGCAGAAGGTTGTGCCATGCACAATTTGAACACAAAGATGGTCAAGAATGAACACGAAGATTCAAGATCCAAATAATGAATCGATGCGGTCGGACATGCACATGATACGTAAAAGGATGGACGCTAATTACCGGCGGACGGTCGATCGGTTGAGCCGTACGGCCGGCGTTGTTCAGATATATTGTTGCAAGGGCAAGTAAACCACCCTGCAAAGCACGCATAAGATCTTGATGACGCTTGGAACGCGGACGCCGACCACGGCGGTGTACCTCTCCTCGGTCGCACATATAAAATGAAGGATCAACGAAAGCATGCTTTCGTGCCCCGTGAAGCATGAAAACATCCTTCGGATGATACTGTGGACCGTATCGATGTCCTGCGTATGTAGCCAGTGCTGTGGGGGCAGCATGAGGATATCAAAAGCTGCTGAAAGCTCCGGCAGCCCCGAGAATAGTTCGTCATGCGCGAGGGAGGACATGACATCGTACCCCAGCAACCCGTTCATGCAGAACCTCATGAATGTGACCACCGTCTGGTACTTTCTTTGATCTTGTAGACACCTCTGAGCGATCCTGAGGAATTCCATCTCATGCGCATTCGCATTCGCCATTGCTTCCTTCTTGTTCTTCTTCTTGTTCTTGTTGCGTTGGGAGAGATCAAACCAGAATGGCATGAGATGAGAGGGGAGGAGTGGCAAACGTGTGTGTATATATAGGAGTTGGTAATTGGCACTTGAAAGGCCGAATAAATAATTAATAATTTGCTAAATATTTGGCCATTTTGTGCAACAGGACATGAATTTTTTGGGAGGTGGAAAGAAGGATCAATGTATCTCTCATGTAAACACTCAGGATTTATAAATTAATTAAGAGGGAAAAGAAAGGAACGACGGCTAGTAACACAAAAACTTGATTAGGATTCTACATATGAGTTGTTATTTTTTTTATTTCAAATATTAAAACAGATTAACAAGAAATTTCATTTATTGCCTATGTCTCTTATGAGAGCACCGTAAACTTCTCTCTCACAAGCTTGGATTTGAGGTAGGTGGATTTTTTCAGTCACTTATATCTTCGAACTGATTTCTTTTCCCATTAATCCTAATTCACGTACTTGATCTGAATAAGACATAAAAAAACAGGATTACTAAGCTGCTTCTATCTCATTAATGTTTAAGTAATGATTATCTGTTTGGTGTCTGTTGGATTTCATATATGAAATCATGGAGTAACATAAAACAAATAATCTTTGTTTGACCGCCGATTTATTCAAAGAAACCAAACGTAGAATTTTCAGTATTTTCGCTCCAAAGCATTCTTGATATTTTTTGGTTATTTGTCCACAAGATCTGCTCTACAATCAAGAGTCATTGTGTTTTTTGGACATTTCAGCTTGAAAGGTGCATGCTCATTAAGCATATTCAACCTTGAGGGGGCGTTTGGTATGAGATAATCCAGATAGATTACCGGCTATTTAATTTAAAATCCCCAGGGCCCACTATATTACCACGTTTGGCTGCAACAGATTACCGGTAATTTTTACTTCTCTGGTAATCTAAATTACCACCTCCCTGATAATGAAGATAGCACCCATGGGAGGTGTCTTTCCAGATTACCAGTAAGATGACATGCAATTTGACAAAATTATCCCTACAACCAAACTTTAAAAATATTTACATTTTATTACGAAATAATAGTATTCAACATTATCTTCTAATTTTTTAA
>LTAE01000827.1:30385-44706 GCA_001647135.1 Pontederia paniculata
TTTCCGACCGTCCCAATTGGGAGGGTCTGTTCCGACCCTCTCAAACAGTTGGCCGATCAGGAGATTTGATGATTGACTTTGGAACTACTAATTATATGATTGGTATGCTAGTATTTTTTTTTGTTATTCTTTTGAATATGAAAAACACAGTTATATTTGATATACGACACTCAGTCTACTATTGTTGAAAATGTAGTTATTCGTTTATCTAAGAACTTAAATATCATATCTTACTCTTATCATTGAGGTCCTTAATTGAGAATTGATATGTTCTATGTTGTTCTTTCCTTCTGGTTGTACTTTTAGGACTTAGGTACAAAGATACCAATTGGAAGTGGCAAAAGAAAGATGACAACTTTACTATGGAGTTAAGAGATTTTGGAAAAATAAAGCTATGTCATAATCATTTAGGTTGTTTGAAAAGACTATTTCTTGATCTTTTCTATTCTGTTAATTGTGAGGTCTGTCCGCTAGCTAAAAATCACGGCTCAACTCCTTACTTCATTGAACATAGCAAAGTCATTGTTTAGTTTTATTAATATTAATGCGTCAGGACTCATAAATACTACTTCTTTAAATGGAGTAAAGGTATTTGTTAAATTTTGTTGATGATTTCTCTATGCACTTTCTCTTAACTTGTTCAAAAGTTTTGCAATATGGTTGAAACTCAATTTGAGAAGAAAGTTATGAATTTAATTTCTAATTATGGTGGTGAATATTTGTTCAATTCTTTAACTTTTTTTTAATGAAACATGAACGATTAATGAAATGTCATGTGTTTATACACCTTAAGAAAACAACATTGAAAAGCGAAAAATAAGCATTTACTTGAAACTGCAAAGTCCTTTCTGTTTACTCATAACCTTCCAAAAAAAATTGGGACGATGCAATCCTTGAAGCTACCTTTCTTATTGTTATTTATATGAAATTGCATGTATTCTCTTTGTCTCTAAGGGTGCTTCATTGTATTTATTTTCACTACAACAATATGCAACTTTAGCAACAGTTATATCTATCGCAAAACTATCGTTAAATCATCGCTATAAAAATCAGCGATGACATAGCGACAGACGGACGACGCGAACAAACTGTCGTAAAAATTTAGTCGTTATTAGCGACAGAAAAACTATGCTAAAACTATCGCTAAGTTATCTCTGAACTGTCGCCACTCTGTCGTTAAACCGTTGTTATATTAAAATTTAAAATAAAATGAAAATTTGTCTCTAAACCATCGCTAATGTCTCGTTATAGCGTCGCCATCTAGCTAAAAGTTAGTCGCTAATATGTCACTAGATTATCTTAAAAGTGTCGCTAATTATCGTGTTGAGTTGTCACTTATCTATCATAAGTATCATAACATGGGAAAAATGATATCGATATTTTGTCGCTAAACTATCACTATTCTATCACTAATTAAAACAACAACATAGAATACTAGATTAATTTTTAGAGAAATCCTTATATACATCATGATATCATCATATCAAACATATATACTCATTCATGCACAAGGCAATAAAGATGCCATATAAAAGGAATAAGTTTCAAAATAACACAACAAAATACTCAACACTGGAAAGTAAGACAACACATTTTTCAAAGTATCACAACATAAGTTTCTAATACTATGCCAAACACAGAAAAATCTAATCATCAGACGGAGGAGTGCGAGGAGCAAATCGATCGCGAATCAAACTAAGGACCTCCAGCAATAGTGACGTAACCTTCTCATCTACGACCTCCACCACAAGGTCCTTCTTCCCAGCCATAGTCACAGGGGCGGATTCGGTTGCCGAACTACACGAAGGACCAGCGACAAAAGCAGCACTCACTTGTTGCGAACTCAATCTACCTAACCCACGAAGTCGACCCTCCTTAGTAAGTCCTCCAACTTCTTTCTATACCTCCTCATCGACTTTGAAGAATGAGTCCGCATTATCCCCGTACTTCTCCGCTATAAGCAAATTGTATGCCTCTTGTAAATGAAAATAGTTACTTCCATACCAAATATTTAAGGATAAAAATTTTGAATGAGTGTTATAAAATTATATCGCAATTTATTTTTGCTTGCTCCAAGATGAATTGGTTGGTCTTCTTATTCGTGTAAACTTCTTTGTACACCATTCGGAAGTCAACTTTGTTGTCACTCCCAACTCCTACGACAATCACATTTCATATATTAAACAATTTATTCGAACTGTTTAACGATAACATTCAATATTCATATAATTCGAAAAAGATACCATTTTTCATTTATGCTCTATGAACACAATAGAGCCTTCGGAATGGCGTGTCGCATCCGGCTTAGACAATCTATTATTATTTGCTAGTTGTTGACTTCTCCTGATATTCGGGTGACACCCTACATTGAAAGCAATAAGTGTTGACAAAAATGTAAATCTAATCTAACTATTAAATATGAACTTACCATGTGTCACAAAGAGAAGACCAAACTTCTTTGAAAATATTTGGTGCAGACTTGTCCTTTGCTTTCGGAATGTTATCGTCGGTCACAAGCCTTGCATCTCGATGATAGTTGAATAATACTCCTCTGAGACGAGTAGAAGCTATAGTATTAAAGACCTTTCTGATTATACCATTAGGAAGGTCTTTCTCCATTTATACTTGGCCTGAAAAGATAACTTGTTATTATTTTTGTAAACTAATTTCAAGTAGTTAGATTTAAAATAATTTTACCTTAAATGCATTGTACATGTCATCTTGATAAGGCAACGAAGTGTCCTTCCACTTAGCACAGCCTATCGGAAGCCTCAAAAGAAAAAAAACTCGTTGATTTCTCGATGAATACATCTCGGGATGAAAGCATACCTAAATTGATTAATGCATTTAACATTTTATTCATATATTAAGAAAATATGATTTTTAATAAATCTTATATTATCAACTCATGAATTGTTCTCGTCATCCACCGTAACTCCGGTAATAGGTATAATGTTGTACAGGTTTCGTTGGGATGATGAAGACCCAACATGAATATTGTCTGAAATAAAACATTAGAAATAGTAAATGTTAACATAAAAATAAATATAAAGGAAACATGATGAATAATAAATAATAAAATTTACATGTTTGAGAGTCAAGACCGATGACGGACTCATCCTCGACCCCTGGTGGAGTGTCACGACTCGTGCTGCTCCCACGAGCTCTCGCACGACCATGATGAGGCATAACCTATAATAGCATATAAAAAATTATTAATAACATGCCAAAACATATACAAAATTATTAAAATACATTTTTAATAAAATAACTTATGCAAGAGTTTTAAAGTGACGCATATATTTCTTCATCAGTCTCATAATCAGTGGTCTCATTGTCGTTTATAAATTGTTCATCTTCAACTTCAAGAGGACGAGTATTTCATTAATGTTCACTTCTTTCATAGGACCATTTCTGTCAAACAATATTCTTATTTCATCGTCATGAGCTACATTTATTACTCTCATGGTTTGATCAACTTGATAAAAATCAGCATATGATATTTCATCAACTAAAGTACCTTCAACGCTCATATTTTCTTCAAAGAAAAATTTATTATTTACTTTGCACGTTGTCCACCATTCATCAGCACTCCTTTTAGCTGAAGGATATTTCACATAGTAAATTTGTTGTGCTTGTTCAGGTAGAACGAATGATTCATCGAAATTAAATCTTGATGTATGCTTCATATCTACCAATCCATAAGTTCCATCAACCATAACATCATTTTGTGGATCAAACCAATGACAACACAATATGAAAACATTCATGTCTCCAAGGTATGATAATTCAATAATTTGCTCGACGACACCATAATAATCCAACTCATTTTCGTCATACAAGCAACCTCGAACACAAATGCCACTACTCATGGTAGATTTATTTCTTTCATATTCTTCGGTATGAAATATATAACCATTGACTATGATACCATTATAAGTTGACACATTTTTTTCGGTCAATAACTCAAAATTCTAATGTCTTTATTTGTCACTTTGCCATCAAGCACTGCTTCTTAAGACAACTCAAAAATTGTTCATCTCGGAGTTGCAATAATTGATCATTTGTCATATTATAATTCATTTATCTTTAGAAATCTTCAAATTCTATATATAAAGAATTGTGATATTAATAGCCCAATGTGAAGTAATATTTAGTAAGCCTAATTGTGATATTAATAGCCTAATACTTTAGATAAAGCTCTACTTCCAAAGTGTTGATGATGACATAACTTTCCGCAATCAATAAATTATCGTCATTTGACATAAATTTATGTGTTCTCCCAATCAGATGTGCTGAAAACTTAAAAATGGATAAGCCCTCCTTATTAGTCTCCTCTCCACCATCGTCATTTCGTGGGACTTGGGTTCGCCTTGTTTGAATTTCAAGTTTAAAGTACAACAATATAAAATTAGAAACTTCTTCATAAAAATAAGTTTCAAGATCCTTCAATTTTTACCTTATTTTTTGTCTTTCTCTTTAGGTACAACATGCATCTCTGAAATGGATACATCAATCGAAACTGTACAGACTCTGCTACCTTTGCATCATAAGCGAGATGGACGATCAAATGCTCCATGATAAAGAATGATGGTGAAATATATTTTCTACTTTGCATAAGGTAATTATAATTGATGACTCTAAATGCATCATATCATCTTTTCGCATGATAGAGGCACAAAATTCTTTAAACAATGTGTTGAATTTAGTGAGTGTCTCCCATATAGGTTTAGGCAAAAATTTCGAAAGTTGATTGGAATTAGTTTTTGCATAAATACATGACAATTATGCATCTTCATCCTGAATATCTTACCCTCTTAAAGATTGACACAACGAGATATGTTAAAAGTGTATCCATCTGTAAACCTCAATTATTTTATCCACTAAAAAATGAGCTTACGTTGTTCACTACTTAATGCATAAGTAGCTTTTGGTTTTATGCACTTCCCATTTTGATGAACCAATTCGAATCTGAACGATTGCATATGAGATTCAAATCCTCTCTGGAGTTCATATTATCTTTGGTTTTCCCTTTGATGTCCATCATAATGTTGAATATGTCATCAAAAATATTCTTTTTCACATGCATAACATCTAGATTATGCAGCACTAGATTCGAGGACCAATATGACAAATTCTAAAATATACTTCTCTTATCCTAATTATGATCAATGTCATATCTAGGTGGTCGAATTGTGGGTGCTTTCAATCCAAAAGTTATAGGACTAATCGCATTAATTTGTGATAATGCTTCAAGAGTACTCATTCTAATTAATGGTATTTCTTTTTCACATTTGCCTTATGAAAAGAATTTCTATCCCGCCGCATCAGGTGATCAATCGGCAAAAATATTCGATGGCAATCAAACCAACACACTTTTCTACCGTGTTTCAAGTAAACTGAATGTGTGTTTTTCCCACAAAATGGACATGCAAGTTTTTCTTTAGTGCTCCATCCACTTAACATTCCATATGCAGGGAAATCATTAATCGTCTATAACATTGCCGCTTTCATAACAATTTTTTGCTTCTTTGAACTGTCATATGTCAAAACTCTATCCTTCCATAACATTTTCAATTCATCAACAAGAGGATTGAGATACGCATCTATAGTCTTGCTCGACGACTTTGGACCAGGAATCGTGCAAGTCAAAAATGTGTTCCTTACGCATGCACATACTTGGTGGAAGATTATAATGAGTAACAAATACAGGCCAACATGAATATGATGTTGTTGAACCCCTAAATGGATTGAAACCATCAACGCAAAGATTTAGTTGTACATTACGAATCTCTGCAGCAAAATTAGGATGACAATTGTCAAAATATTTCCACACTTCTGCATCAGAAGGGTGTATCGTAACTTAGGGATCACTTCACACCTCCTCTTCATGTCATCATATAAATTGTGTAGTATTCTTGAATAAAAATAAGCGTTGCAATCTTTTGATGATTGAAAAATATCTGAATATTGCAAAAGGAATATCCCTCTTACTAGTATTAAAAATTGACTTTGGTTTGAATCTTGGCTCACCGCATACATAACAGCTTGCTAATTCGTTATGCTCCTTATAATACAACATGCAATGGTTGCAACAAGCATCAATCTTCTGGTACTTTAAGCTAAGTTCATTCATCATTCTCTTGTATTTATAATAATTTTCAAATAAGTTTTCAGAAGCAGGCAACATACTATTGATAATGCAAATCATTCTTTCAAAACACTCCTCCCTCATATTATATTTAGACTTCAAATTTATCAATTATGACACAGAAGATAACACACTTTGTTGCTCGCAACCAATCCAAAGACACTCATCTGCATTTTTTAAAAGATTATAAAATTTTGAAGCTAAAGGATTTGAAGTTTCTTCTCTTTGTTCATTCTCTCTATAAAATGTAGCACAAACTTTTGCATCTCGCACCATATGAATATATGGATTTGTCGAAGTTTTCAAAAACTTGTCTTGATTACTTGAACTTTCATCTTTCCTATATTTTTCACCATGCAATGTCCAATTCAAATAATCCATCCAAAAGCTCTTTCGATATAAATCCATCTCGACATTATATCTTAGTTTTTAATTTTTTTTTTAGTTTTACAATTCACACATGGGCAACGAATGTGATCAAGAGAATCAACTACACCTCGTTCTTCATATGCAAATCTTAAGAATTCATCAACTCCGTCCTTAAATTTTTCACAAGCATAACCCTTATCATCATTCCACTGAAAAATTCAACTTCGATCAAGTCTCATTATACTACATATATATGAACAAAACTTAATTAAATATGAGATGAACATAATTAAATATGAACGAAGCATATTTACAAATATTAAACAAGATTAAATATCCACTAAACATGATTACCGATCAACTAAACATAATTAAATGTCAATGAAATATAATTACATATGAACGAAAATAATTATATATGAACTAAAGATGATTAAATATGAACTAAACATAATTAAAGATGAACTAAACATAATTAAGGATGAACTACACATGTGAGGAGGGCGACGTGCTTTCCTCTCAGCTATGAACCAGACGACCAGTCGACGAACGCTGAGAAGAAGGCGACAGGGGAAAAAAATTAAGATCGAGGAATTTTAGGGCACGAGAATTAGAGACGGATATTTTTCATCACTATTCCGTCACCAATCTATCTCTACCTTTGATTATTTTTTAATAATAAATAAACAAAATAGCGACTATGATCATCTGTCACTAAATCATCCCAGATTCTGTCGTTATTGACGATAATTTATTTTTGTCGATATCTCCGTCGCTAACACGTAGTAAATTGTTCAAAAAAAAATAAACTTGATCAACTTGTTTTGTCGCTAAGAAGTGACTAATTTGTCGCTATTAGCGACGAGTTAGCGGCAGATATATGTAATACCCCCAATTTTCAAAATATATAATTAAGATTAGCAAAGGATATGTATGAGTCTAAGTTAAAATTGGTATTTAAATATTTTTCTAATCAATTAAATATTTTTAATCCTATCTTAATTAATTTTTAAGGCTTTTTAAACATAATGTAAGTTAAGTCCTAATCACATGCAAAGTATATTTAAGAGGGTTTATCTTTCCCATGGGCGGAGCCAAAGGGGTACAAGGGGATGCACTGACACCCCTTGGAAATGGATAAATTATTTACTAGCACTAGAAAAACATGTGTGGATAATTG
Source organism: Pontederia paniculata (assembly GCA_001647135.1). Classification (NCBI taxonomy): domain Eukaryota; kingdom Viridiplantae; phylum Streptophyta; class Magnoliopsida; order Commelinales; family Pontederiaceae; genus Pontederia; species Pontederia paniculata. The sequence goes on from LTAE01000827.1 coordinate 38,086, forward strand.
CTTTGATGGTTGTCTTTAAGAACCCACAACGATATGTCACTAGGTCTAGTCTCTTTTCCTCCATATTTACTTCTATTTATCATTAGTCAAATACCATTTTATATCATTTCATAAAATATCATTTATTTATATTAGATTTAACTTTTAATTAACTAATATATTATTTTTATTCGCTACATATTATTTGTTTTGTGCTTACTTTTTTTCAAGGTTATATTTTTTTCTATTTGTTAACTAATCCTCACCAAAATAGTAAATATAGCTTATTTATACTTAGTATTCTATTCCATATCTCTTCCTTGCATTTTTTTTTTAATTATGAATGTAATTAAATAAGTATTTGAGAAAAAAAGATAATATCCATTAGAAAATATATCCCATTGTAAACTATTTCTTCCTATTCAAGCATTATTTTTTTTTTGTTTTGTATTCGATATTGTTTTTTTGATTAAGTGTTAGTGTTACAATTATTTTTCGTATTTTGAAATGTATTTTTTTGTTGTTGATTTTATATTTTTATGTTAAAAATGAGAGTAAATTAGTATCTCTTAGTTTACTACAAAGAAAAATAAAATTATTGAACAATATAATTACAACAATATTTATTTGAATACATGAAAATTATGCACCCTCTCACTAAAAAGTCTAGCTCCGCCACTGGTCTTTCCTTTAAATAGGAACCAACCTCTCTCTCTCTCTCTCTCTCTATATATATATAATATATATATATATATATGTCTCTCTCTCCAGTCATGGCAAGGCCAATACGGATCGTGTCCAATATGGAAACGGGCCATGTTGCACAAAAAAATGAAGTCGAATAGGAGTGAGAATGGCAAAATAGGCCGTGTTCCAAAGGGACATGAACCGTGTTACACCTAGATAATGGGAAGACGTGATGATAGAGCAAAATGGAGTGTGTCCACATAAGACATGGACCACGTGAAGTTTCCTAATAAAGTTTAATTAAAATTGAATCTGATGATGTTTAATTAGGATTCTATTGACATTTTATGTATGAAGAATAAAATTATAGGTGGTTCTATTTATTTGTAACATTTATTTATTACCATTTTATAAAGGAGTGTTTCCCTATGGTTAATATTCCTAAATTAATTGTAATCTAAACTTTATATTGTCTAAGCCCACCATATTACCCTTATTTTAATACGTAGGCAATTTGAATTATTTAGCCATATAGATTACTTATGAAGTTGCAATTCAAATTGCCAGTCACCCAAGTGACAATTTATTTATATTTATTTTTTATATTGGACTTTGGAATCTTTCGTAAATAAATAATTAGAAAACCATATATAACAACAATAGTGATATACTAAAATAACAATAAAATATGAGTAATAATAAGATATGATTTAAATAATATATATTATGTTGATTACTACTATCTTATTATGAATAACAATATATCACTATTATTTATTAGTATTATTATTAAAATGATTATTATTAATATTAACTATAAATATTGTATTATTATCATTTTATTTTAAAAGATATTTATTATTTATAAATATATTTACCTAATACATTGATTTATAAATTTAAGATCCAAGTTTATAAGTTCAGACAATATTTATAAAGAGTGTTCTGATAAAAAAATATCACCGAGTAATCCATTTCGATAAGTAACATAAATTGAAACTAAATGTGTATAGTAAATAGGGTTATGCATATTACCAGCAATTTAACAACTAGCAATATCTCTAATTGTGTTCAGTGCATTGTCATTGCACATTACCTGGCACTGTACATTTCTTATCAGAAAGATTGTCACTTATTAAATTACTGGCAGTGTACATTACCTTGTTTAGTATGCATAGGTAATGTGTATGACAATATTTATTATCTTATTCATTATATAAAATAATTAATAAATAATATCTTTTTTTACTAAAATACCCTTGAATGAAATATTTTTCTTAATTGAATTATTTGAACTTGAATCATAAACATGTACCCCAAACTAATTTTTTTTTTACATCAAGCAAATAAATGTATAAAATAAGTCATATATAATTTTTCTAAAATTGATATAGAAAATTAATTGAATTATTTGAACTTGAATCACAAACATATACCCCAAACTAATTTTTTTACATCAAGCAAATAAATGTATAAAATAAGTGAGTCATATATAATTTTCTAAAACTGATAATAGAAAATTAATAATAATTATTCTAAATGTTTATTATATTTTAATAATTAATAATAGATTATTTATTATTTATAATATATGAATAATCTATTATAGTTAATTAATAATACTAATATTAAAATTAGTATAAATAATAATAATAATAATAATAATTTATTTAATGATAATAATAAAAATTAAAAAGATTATTATAGTAAGAAAATATTATATTAATCTTATTTGATTATTTTTATCATCTATTTAAATAAAATCCTAAAGGACGAATGTGAGAAAAAAATTATAGGAGATTGTCACTTGAGTGGCAATTTGGATTACCCTCTCTCCCATAGGTAATCTGGATTGTCACTTCATAAGCAATTTGCATTGTCTGTCAACATAGATTACCTACAAAATTAAAACAAATGAACAAAGTAATGTGGTGGGCCCATGTTATTTAATACAACATTACCAGCAATGTGAAAAGATTACCTCTAGAGAAACGTCCCCTTTAAAAGCAATGTAGATTGCTTGATATTGGGAGGTAATATAGGGAATGTCTCTTACGGGTTTGGGCTATTCATATGATACACAAAGGTAAGGTGGGGCAAAGTTTAAAAACTTTTATATTAAAGTAGAAAAAAATTGGCATAAAACTCAAGTGCATTCACACAAACAATGGTGGTTAATACAAAGGATGGATTGAACAATACTGCAACATCTTCGACATACCATTTGAACAATACTATTTGAAAATAAAGTTCGTAAAACTCCTCTACAAAAGGGGTTAGCAAAGAGAATGAATAGAATAATTGAGGAACATATGAAATGTATGCTTTTACATGATAAGTTATTGAAAGACTTTCTAAGTGAAGAAAATAATTATTGTAGTTGAATTTATTAATCATTCATCATTAGTACCTCTAGATGATGGTGTATTGATGCGAAAAATCACACGTTAAATACTCAGCAAGTATATTGGTCGCACAAGTAATAAAGAGATGAGTAGAGTGTCGAACCCACGAGGACTGATGAATTTTAATTTCTAAAGCTTTATCTTGAAATCCGATTAAGAGATTTTCAATGAATTAAGAAAAAGATAAGATAAGATAAGATGAAAAAAATAAGAAGAAAAGATAAAAGATAGAAGAAAATATTTTCAGAAAAGTTTAGATAATAAAAAGATTTAGTTGGTTAGAATTAAAAATCTGTTTCACCAAAGTTATCTTCTAGATTTATAATTAAAGTTTTTGAATATTAGATGGTAGAAGGATTAATTTAAATTTATAAGATTCCGAAAATGGATGACTTAACTATTTTAATCATAAATCAAGTCAGGAATATGTGAAAACATTAATCTCAAAAATAATTAATGTTAAAACGCAATGAAATTAAATCCTAAATTGCTAGGCATCTTTCGAGTGAATAGCAACATACAATCTATGAATTCTGGAAACAGATAGACATAGATCTTTGCATCTAAAAAAACAAACGCTTGAAAATTGTCGAAAAAAAATATACCAAAAAAACAGTCCTGATTGACTTATTGAACTTGATTGAGGTAGGGTTAGTATACTCTCACGTGAACTTAGCATAATGAAGAATATATATAAGATGTTAATGATTATGTTTGAATTTGTTACATGAAGAGGAAGGCCCCGACGGACTGAGGGATTTATCCCTACTGTTACTGTTACTGTTACTATTACTGTTACTGATGGTTCCTTAAGAAACAACAATCAATTCTTTGTGAAGTATTGTTGACGTCTTCCGGTTCGACTGTTACTGTTATTGAGTCCCTTGGGACTACTGATGAAGACTTACTGATGGGTCTAGGGTTGACCCATGGCCTAGCTAGCCATTATGACGATGGATCGTTGGAATCTTCATGTACTGTTAATTGCTCATTACTAATTGAATTAAAAGATGCTACCAAGATTAATTTTAGAAAAGAAGAATAATGAACTNTAGATTTATAATTAAAGTTTTTGAATATTAGATGGTAGAAGGATTAATTTAAATTTATAAGATTCCGAAAATGGATGACTTAACTATTTTAATCATAAATCAAGTCAGGAATATGTGAAAACATTAATCTCAAAAATAATTAATGTTAAAACGCAATGAAATTAAATCCTAAATTGCTAGGCATCTTTCGAGTGAATAGCAACATACAATCTATGAATTCTGGAAACAGATAGACATAGATCTTTGCATCTAAAAAAACAAACGCTTGAAAATTGTCGAAAAAAAATATACCAAAAAAACAGTCCTGATTGACTTATTGAACTTGATTGAGGTAGGGTTAGTATACTCTCACGTGAACTTAGCATAATGAAGAATATATATAAGATGTTAATGATTATGTTTGAATTTGTTACATGAAGAGGAAGGCCCCGACGGACTGAGGGATTTATCCCTACTGTTACTGTTACTGTTACTATTACTGTTACTGATGGTTCCTTAAGAAACAACAATCAATTCTTTGTGAAGTATTGTTGACGTCTTCCGGTTCGACTGTTACTGTTATTGAGTCCCTTGGGACTACTGATGAAGACTTACTGATGGGTCTAGGGTTGACCCATGGCCTAGCTAGCCATTATGACGATGGATCGTTGGAATCTTCATGTACTGTTAATTGCTCATTACTAATTGAATTAAAAGATGCTACCAAGATTAATTTTAGAAAAGAAGAATAATGAACTGAACATGAACATACTAATATATTGTACACCATGAGAGTTTGGTGTAATTGATGTTCTTGTCATTGTTACTGAAATGAAGGATGGAAGAGATTGATACTGATGGACTGATGTCATTGAAAGAAAAAGGTAAAGAAATTGAAAGTAAAGATAATGTTTTATAATAATGATTGTATGATAGAACATGTTCCTTTACTGATATCTTCATATATGATTTATCCTATTGAATTATTATCCTTTACATATTGTGTTTTATAGCTCATGGGAGGATTGTCTTCCCTGCATTTTGATCCTACAGGAAAATAGGTACAAATAGATGATTGCGCAGCGGTAGCGTGATGGTGTTCATGATGGATGACTTGCACATGGCATAGGTCCTGTTTAAAGGTCAAGTAATGACTTTCGCAATGACATGTACATAGTATTGACCAGTGGATCGGTAAAAAAAAGTCAAAGATGTAAGACGGTAGCGTTCTTAAAGTCAAGATTATGACAGGTGGCAAGGTCTGATTTTGGGGGCGTTACAGATAGTATCATAGCCTAACATGAGACACTTCTTAGTTGTCTCCAAATAGATAGAGTCCATGTGCAAGCATCACGAACAGTTACTGCGTCATCAAGAATTATATAGGTTAAGTCTTAAGGAGGTTATCATGAATTTAATTATAGGTGATCTGAGTTTATCATGATGAAAAAAAATTGGATGATTTTTTGGATTTAAATTAGGATTGATTCTCCAATGAATGATGAATATTGAGGATGAGTTATGATGGAAAAGTTATGACATTGTTCTAATGAAAAGATGTATCATGATTTTTAAGGAGGTTATCAATAATTTAATTTTTGAGGTTTAGATGATTTATGAACTTATCTTAAGTGATGAGAAGAAGTTTAGAAAAGTTTTCGGATTTGAATTAGGATCGATTTTCTAGGAAAAGATGAATACTAAGGTTTAGTCATGATTAAGATTGATATGAAACTGTCTTGTTGAATGATATAACATGATTTCTAAGGATGTTATTTAAGGATAATATAAATGAAGAATATTTTGAGGATGAAATGATTATAGGTAGATCTTCTATATGAGTAGATAAAGAGAGATATGGATCTTATAATTTTGAATAATTAAACTATGAAATAATAATTAGATTATATGATTTTCGATGTTAAACTTGAGGATATGAATTTTATAGAATTTAGTGGGATATTCTTTTTGAGGTTATGATAATGATAATTGAAAGATTGACTTATGATGATTAAGATATATGATCATAGAACATTGACATGATTTAGAGATTATTGGATTGTCTTGATATTGATGGATCATATTGGAAGATAGGAAACAAATGTGAAATTTTTGAGGAATATAGATTATATGCTCAAATTCGAGGAAGAAGTTATTTTTAAGGAGGTTATTATGTAACACCTTAGATTTTTAAAATAAATAAAAATAAAATAAAGGGAAGATATGATAAGATAAGGAAAGATATAGTTGGTTAAGATTAAGAAAAGAGTTTGAATTGAAGTCAAATTGGCATATCTTCTTATCAATTAAATATTCTTAATTATATGTTGATTATATTTAAAGGGATCATAATCACATGAAATACTATCTTATAGAATTTTAATCAAATTCAAACTCCATGTAGGGATGAATTCTCTCCCCTATAAATAAGACCCAACCCCTCCCAAAGGCATCTGAAGTTCTTCTCTCTCTCACTTTCTCTCTCTCTCTCTCTCTCTCTCTCTCTCTCTCTCTCTCTC
>LTAE01000827.1:51187-98598 GCA_001647135.1 Pontederia paniculata
GCTCGCGCGAGGTGGCCACGCGCGAGCGCGCCTGCCGTGAGCGCTCACGCGCGGCCTCCTCACGCGATCCCACCTGCCGGTGTCCGATCGGAGGAGAGGAAGAGAAGTACTTACCGATGTCCGGAGGAGAGAAAGCTAAGGATTCGACGTCAGAAAAAAAGAGAGACGATTGAGGGTTTTGGGGATTTTGATCGGGTTTAGCGAGCAATATTGTGAGCGATTTAGCGAGCAGAATTTGCTCGCTAAAATAAATTTCGTAAATTAAGTTAATAAGTTTCTTAATCCGATTTTTCGTACGATATCTAATTCTGCGAGGAAATCAGCGAGCAAATTCTGCTTGCTAAATTAAACTTCGTAAATGTTTTATACGATGTCTTTTACTCGCTATTTTCGCCGCTAATATGCTCGTTATTAACTAATAATCAATCTGCTCGCTAATTGGTCGCAAATTTGCTCGCAAATCTCAATAATTTTATTGTTCGCAACTTTCTCGCATGTTTCTCGTAAGTAGCGAGCAAATTAGCGGCAAAAAATTGCTCGCTAAATTTTGCTCGCAAAACAACGTTTTTCTTGTAGTGATAGTTGTTGGATTCTCCACTTGTCTTGTCTTCGAAAATTCAGCCAAGTGAGAATATAAACCTTTAACTTTCTTCTCTAGTTCTTGAATCTTGGCTTCCATTACTTCAAATTTTTCGTGAATCTTTGAAGACTGTGGAGGAGGAGGGAGATCGTCAACAATTTTTCTAGCATGGAATTGGGCCAATCTGGTTTCCATTTTCTGAATAAGGTGGTCTTGCATAGCAAATTTGTGCTGGATTGTAGATATGACTTGACCCAACATATCCTCCAATTTCAATCTTGACTCGGTTGACGATTTAATGACATCATCAGTCTCTCCATTGCGCTGATTAATTTTAGTAATTTGATTCTCCATATTTTGAATATATTCTTCTTGTATGGAGAAATTGGACAACAATGTGCTCATCATTTGAGTTAACATCACGAGTGGATTCATTGAAAGGGCATCCACTTCGGCTTGAATAGATGTATTGTTGTCACCTTGTCTAGGTTGATTAATTCCAACTTGAATTAATTTTGGAGTATCCTTTTGATTGTGACTCGAAGAGGCTTTTGATTGATCAAGTTGCTTCTCATGCTGGACTTCAATCTGTTTCAAATTGATTTTCTTTTCCTCAATTTGTGGCCTTGACCGATTAAACTTTTGTTTCTTCGCCATTGAGGATAAAGATTTTTCCTAAAATAAATCAGAAGAAGGTGTAAAATTTTTTTTACACGAACACGGGTCGTGTTCGTTGTCAAATAGTTCATGTGAAACAGAAGATTTCTTACTTGCAAAATTGAAAATGGCACGCACACTTAAAAAAAGGGTTTTGAGAATTTTCAGATTAATCGATGATAAAAATTCAGAAATTAAAACTCAAAACAATCCCCCGCAACGGTGCCGAAAACTTGATGCAAAAAATCACACGGTAAATACTCAATAAGTATACTGGTCGCACAAGTAATAAAGAGATGAGTAGAGTGTCGAACCCACGAGGACTGATGAATTTTAATTTCTAAAGCTTTATCTTGAAATCCAATTAAAAGATTTTCAATAAATTAAGAAAAAGATAAGATAAGGTAAGATAAAAAAATAAGAAGAAAAGATAAAAGATAGAAGAAAAGATTTTCAGAAAAGTTTAGATAATAAAAAGATTTAGTTGGTTAGGATTAAAAATATGTTTCACCAAAGCTATCTTCTAGATTTATAATTAAAGTGTTTGAATATTAAATGGTAGAAGGATTGATTTAAATTTACAAGACTTCGAAAATGGACGACTTAACTATTTTAATCATAATTCAAGTTAGAAATATGTGAAAACATTAGTCCCAAAATTAATTAATGTTAAAATGCAATGAAATCAAATCCTAAATTGTTATGCCTCTTTCGAGTGAATAGCAACCTACAATCTATGAATTCTAGAAACAGATAGACATAGATCTTTGCATCTAAAAAAACAAATGCTTGAAAACGGCCGAAGATAATATACCAAAAAAAAAAAAGCCCGTGTCGCGTCCAAAACGGACCACGTCCAGGCAGATGAAAACACGACTTTGCATAAAGGGAAAACGAAGACGAACAGATGAAAATGGTCTGTGTTACAAGAACACGACCCGTTTTGCCTGACAGAAAACGCAATCGTCAAAATCCGAAACATGATTAAGAATAAAATATTAACAGTATCTTTCGATTAAAGTTAATAAAATATTCAATAAACTTTTAAAAAATATCAAATCACAAACTAAATAGTTTAACAGAAATTGTTCCTAACACAAAACATTTCTAAGCCTTAAGAAATAAGATAAGAAAAAACAAACAGATCTGCAGAATCATATTATTTTCTAGATCTTCAATCTCGCTCAAAGGCTTCTCCTCCAATGTTGGCTTCAGAAATATGTAGAAATATGAGGAGTCTTTGATTCTTTTCTGTCCTGTCAGAGATGATGAAATTTGATGTATGAAGGCCTATTTATAGCTGAAATTCGGAGGTGAGGCCTGGCATCACACGGTTGGGAAGAGTGAATCGAATAAGACTTGATAATAGCCATCAGATAGTGTGTCGTCTTTATTTTGAGAGAAAATGGCCCGTTTTAGGTGAACGCGGCTCGTTTTGAGGCATCTTAGAGTTTGAGTCTAACACGACGTGAACACGGTAGGTGCTGCTCTCTGATGATGACACGTGGCGAAATCTGAGATGTTGATAGTGTCTGTTTTGATTGCGTGAACGCGGACATCATTTTTCTTCAAAGTTGAACACGGCCTGATTTGAAGCAACAGAGTCTGTTTTGGCATGACGAAGTTGGGAGCTTCGTAAACAGAGACGAACACTGGCCGTTTTGGTGAAACACGGCCCATTTTGCTTTATAATTTCACATCGCGCTCGGTCAAATCTCCTATTTGAGGCATTTGCGATAAATTGATGTGATTTTCCTAAAAATTAATCATATATAGCACTTAGGTAGAATTTGACTCATGAATGAAATATCAACTGAATAACTGAAATAATGCATGAATTAATGTAAAAAACTAGGAAAACAACATGAATAGATGCATGTAATATGTATATTTTTGCATGCATCATGTATCTATAAAATTTTGGATATTTCATGCAAACGTTTTAGTGTTTGGTCGTGTCCTTTGTTCACATAGCAAAAGATGAGAGACTACAATTTGACAACATAGTTATAATATACTCTTGTAATTCTTCCAAAATGGTGAGAGCATTTTCATCCTTGTGCCAAGTGGATAAAGGTATATAAACCTAGAGTTTTTCATCCTTGTTCCAAGTGGATAAAGGTATATAAACCAAGAGTTCTTAACCCTCTTCTTTTTCCTCATTCTCTCCCCCTTGTGCCACGTGGATAAAGGTATATAAACCTAGAGTTCTTAACCCTCTTCTTTTTCCTCATTCTCTCCCCCCAACCAGCCACCAAATCTAAACCCTTTTCTTGTGCCATTGGAGCTTTATAAGGAGGCGAAGAGGTGATAGAAGGCTAAGGCATTGGTAGATCATTTGGAGCAAGAAATGAAACAAGAAAAGGAGCAATAAGAGGAATGAAAACCCTAAAACACATTTTGAGTTTGTGGTTATGTAGTAGGTGAACCCTTTTCATTCCATTTGAATGGAACGAGAGCTCTCTTATCCCTCAAATCTATTGATGTTCATGTTGATTGAATGAAAGATGGCAAACGAAACCTGAATATTGTAATCTTGATGCTAGGTTTAGCATGATCTAAGGTTCTTAAGGGCTACGTGAAAGTTCTTATCAGTTGAACATGAAAAACCTTAATTTTTATGCTTCGAATGAAACACGAGATTTGTTTTGATTTATTACTCATTAGGCTTCATGATTAAGAGCGGTTTATCATGAATATTATGAGAATGTTGTAAAATTCTTAGCGTGGTTCAAAATCATCTATGGTGTTATGCGAAATAAATGAGATAGAAGAATCAGACATAGAAGGCACAAAGGTTTACGGAGGATCATCCTTAATTGGGCTATGTCCTCATCCTTAACTAGGCTTCATGCCCTTTAATTATTTGAGATGTTGTATTGCATAAAAGGTCATTGATACCATAGATTTTAACACAGTTCACATAAAGTATTTGGTTAATTTTTAACTAATTTGACCATCACAAGCATTTTTTATTTAGATTTTTGCTTTAATTTTATTAAGTATCTACCCAAGTTTTCTTATTTGTTTTTCATATGAGAGTGGTAAAGCAAAGGGAGAAATTGTAAAACAAGTGAAGTTCAAATTTTGAAGAAAATATTTGGAAATTTTTTAATCATGACTATGATCGTGAGGATGAACTAAAGAAAATTCTGAAGATTTGTCACAACACGTGAAATTTCCTATCATGACTATGAAGATTGAATGTCATGAATGCATTGTTGAAAATACGGTCGTGAGTGAGAAGTTCAAGTCATGATAGTGACATGCTCAAGTCACCATCCATGAATGAAGAATCGTGATCGTGAGCGAGACAAGGAAAGTAATTGATACATAGAGTCACGACTATGAAGATCACATATCATGACTACGAAGATGCGAAAACCCCACGAAGTAGTCTCGATGAGAGTCATGAAATCCCTATCATGGGTCGTGACGATGTGGACACTCGAAGACGCAATCACAATCATAATCGTCAAACCTCTATCACGGACTATGAAAATTGAAATCACAAAATTTGAAGTCAAAACGTTGTCTCAATCAACCTTTTCAAATTCTGAAATTATTTCTAAGATAAGATTGTTTTGGATGATTTTATCCAAAACAAAAGTTTAAGATATAGATCAAATTCTGAGAATTCAAGATAACCCTCATATACATATGATCCTTAATGATCATTATTTCAGAACATGATGCTAGAGAAAATTTTCAAAAATTTCTGAGGATTAAGATCAAGATCATGTTCAAGGCTGAAGGAGGTTGATGGCTAGTGCACTCGATAGAAAATCGCGGTGCATATTAGTCCTAAAGAGTTAGACTTTATATTTTTTTGTTTTTTGGAGTTAACTAATCCTAATTTTCAATCTTGTTCTTGGTCTTATGGAGTGGTTTGTATTAGAAATTTAATTGGAACCATGTGTTAAGTCGAATCTATCTTAATAAATTGCTTCGTATAGAACATGATTGTTATGTTTAATGATTGTATTGTACATGATGATCTTTTAACTGATTATTGATGATTTAGTATAATCATTTTTATACTTTTAATCACATGAATATATATTTTTGAATTAAAATCAAAACAATTAATGTCATAACATAAATTACTCGTTTGAGGGTCATAGGTTATGTGGTACATCAGTTAGGTTTGATTAAGTGATCAACAATTTAGGAGTTGCATCATTAATGCATCATAGGTTTAGATTTATTTAAGCTATATTATGTCTTAATTAATCTAAAAATAAGAAATTTAATTGCACGTGTTTAGAGGATCATAAATTAAATAATTTTGAATCCATCATTAGATTCAACATATGTTTAATTCTGATTCAGTTTGACATAATGATGGAACAAAGTACACCAGTTGTCCTAAATGATTTAATATTATCCAATCTTATCTTTTTTTAGCTCAACTTTTTTGTGTTAATATTATATAATTAAAATTTCACTCACAATCAAACTCTATCAAAATTTAAAATTTCTCTGCCAACTTTGAAATTAGATAGGTCAACCATTAGTCCTTGTAGATTTGACATTCTTATCATTACACTTTATTAGTTGAATGGCTAGTGCTTGGTAATGTATTAAGATCGCTTAAGTCATATGGGTTTATTGTTGGATTAAGATTCAAAATATTATCAACAAATCTTCACATTGACTTAAATAATTTTCAGAATAGAATATTCATGGACTGCCACCAACAACCATATCTTCGGATACTACCAATTTTTATGTTAAGTAAGTCCAAGCAATTTTGGAACTTACTATGAACAACTGACTTGATGAACATACCAATTATATTACTTCTTGTGCCAACTTTTTTCACCCTGATCTTTTTCTCATTACAAATGAAGTGATATCTATCTTCTATGTGTTTGATCCTCTCTTGATGCACTTGATTTTTTACCAAGCATATTTCACATAATTTGGCACATTACACTATAGTTGATCATGATGTAATCCAAGATATCAAAGTAAGATTGTAACTAGATTCATTCCTTTGCAACTTCTGTTAATATCATATATTTTACCTTTGTAATAGACAATATAACTGAGGGTTGTAGACTAACTTCAAACTGATAACAAATTTGCTCAAAGTCAAGATATAGCATGTCAAGGATATTCTTTCATCAACGTCTACAACATAATTTAAATCATAATAACAAATAATAAAGCATTTTGTATCACTTTCATATATGAGGTCAATATCATATGTTTATCTTAGATACAAAAAAATATGCTTCACTATTTGCAAATGCTCTTTCCCCATATTATTCATAAAGCTACTAGCTAGACTTTGCATGTGAAATACATGACTTGTGCACTCCATAACATAAATTAAGCTTTCAATTACATTGACAAAAGGATCGCGAGACATGTACTTATTTGCATTAGACGGAGGTGCGGAAATTGTGGAAAAGTGTACATTTGAAATTAATGGAATGCTCAAAGATTTTCCCTAAGTCGTCCCAAATCTGGATAAATCTTTTGAATATAACTTTTCCTAAGATAAGAAGACTTACCCTGTGTGCAATCCATGGTTATGTCCATCATCCAAAAGTTTGAGTTGCCCAATCTTCCTTCGTGTTGAATTTTGTACCGATGAGTTTCTACAAATCCTAAACATTTCTTCTTAGCGATAAGCATATCATTAATATAAAAGAGTAGATAAATGGTGGAGTTATCCTTCACCTCCTTATGATACACACCAATTATAGGGACTTCTACTAAATCCCTTGTTGATCATAAAACTATCTAAGCATTTTTATTATTAATTGTCATGGAGCTTGTTTCAGTTCATATAATGATTTCTTTAATTTGAAAATTTGGTGTTTATTTCTTGGAATAGAAAAATTCGTTGGTTGACCCCTTAGGATGTCTTCTTCGTCCACCATATAGAAAGGCGGTCATCACATCTAGTTGTTCAAAGTCTAGATTCTCATGTGCTACAAGGACAAGCAACACCTAGATGGAAGTTTGTCTGATAATTGATGAGAGGATTGTATTATAGTTCACTCTCTCTTGCTAATTATAAGGCTTTAACAACTAGACATGCCTTATATTTTTTTGTATTCAACACCTAGAATTCTGAGTTTCTAGCTTCTTGAAGATTCACTTGCAACTTATGATCTTTCTACCTTTTGGTAATATCACCAACTCTCATGTCTTATTGTTATGAAAAAATTCCATCTTCTCACTCGTAATTGCAAGCCATTGCTTTGCTTGTGCACATGAGATGTTGTCCATGTAAATTGATGGCTCTAGGGATTCTATCTCTTTAACCAGATGCAATGCCTAAGCAACCATGTCCTCGTGTCATGTCACTTAGAAGGACCCACCCATCTGTGAGAAAGTCCAACAATAATATACTCCTTTTTTTTTGCTATTTAGGTTCTTCTTGTTTTGACTAATCAACTCGGTGGTGTCCTCTTGTATCATCCCCGACTAGAGCTTCCTCAAGCTCTACATGTTTGTCGACACGCTCAGATGCTGCATTAACAATCTTCACCTTCGGTTGAAGCACTGAAGCCCCATCAAAGATCATGCTTCTACTGTGGATGACTTTGTGCTCCGAAGAAAATTATATTCTTTAGTCTTTTACTCTCTTTGTTGACAGGATAATAAGTTAAACCACCAAAAAATTTGTATTGATATAAATATCAGAATTATTGCACCATGCCTCAATAAGAATTTTGAGATCAATCGCAGTTGTTGGGCTCCCGTTCATCAAGTAGCAAGTTGTGTTGACAACCTCGACCTAAAGCACCCTTCTCAAGCTAGCACTAAAAAACATGCATTGTACTCTTTCATAAAGTATTTTGTCCATTTGTTTTATCACTCTATTATGTTGTGAGGTGTTTTCTAATGATGTGATGCCTAGTAATGCATTCATCTCAGCAAAACTGATCAAATTCAAACGAATAGAACTCTAGACCATTTTCAGTACGAAATACTTCACCTTCTTCGATGCTTGATTCACCACCAAAATCTTTCAATGCTTAAAGATCTTGAGAGTCTCACTCATATGCTTCATCAAGAATAGACAAATCATCCTTGAGTAGTCATCAATCATAGAAAGAAAGTATCTAACACCTTCTAAAGATGAAACATGGGAGGATCTCCAACAATCATCACGGATGCAGTCGAGTGTCTCCTTCACTCTATGCATTGTCTTGCCGAACTGAATTCGATAATGCATGTAGAAATTGATTTCAAAAATCTTCTGATCTTTTAGAATATCTCATTTGCTGAGGATGTTCATCCCAATCTGACTCATATGTTCGAGTCGCATATGCCACAACTTGAGCACTTTTGAATCAATGAACTAGAGACATTTTCCTTTGGAGAATGTATAAGAACTTTTCGTTGACTTTCTTCATGACTTCAATATCATATATTGTGGCAGTGAGAATATCTCCAACAATATTGATCTGGCATTCTTTAGAGTCCAAGACTCTTAGTGATATCTTGTTATTCTTTAGTTGCGAAAAATGTAACATTCTTATCTTATTGTCATAAGTTTTGATCTTAACAAAGTCGACTCCAACTATCTTGCATGATGTAATCCATTATGATGTGTCTCAAACTTTTGATAATTTGAAAATCACTCTTTATTTGGAACAATATGATACTAACACCTTGAATCAAGAACTCAACCTTCCTTTAGACATCATTGATTAGTTGCAGTAAAAACAAATCATCTTTCGAATCTCGATTCTCATGTGCATCTGCGGCAATTGATATCTTTTTAGGATAATTTTCTTTCAATAATATGGTTCCATACAATAGTAGAATATCTTTATAGGATTTGACTTTTTATTCTTAAGTTTTAGTTTGTCGGTCTTAAAATTCGAGACATGTCCCTTCTCTGTTGTCGAAAATCAACATTACAACTTGCGTCTCTATAGAATTACCAAATGCTTATGCCAAATTTCATAAGTATGAAGGCTTGATCTTACTTTTTCCAAACTTGTAGTATCTCTCATAAATTGAACAAAGTTCTTAAACTAAGGAAGAAAAGAAACTAATAAAAGTAGAGCTACATTTTCATTATCAATCTTCACATTAAGGTTTCTTAATTTCATCAATAGGATTATTAATGAGGGGGCACAGATTATATTGCGACTGTGGGTGCAGTAACTATTGCGCCCACAAGCGCAGCCGTCTAATGTGCATGGAGTGAACATCATGGTGTGCACTCCATGCACATCGGACGGCTGCCCCTGTGGGCTCAATATTTATTGTGCCCAGAAGCGAAGTATACTCCTTTTACCCATTTAATTATATGTTCTTTCAAAGGAAACAAACGTAGCTTCAACTACAACTTGTTGGTGAGGGAACCGTCATATAGAGACTTTTGAGTTTCAACCACAGATCGGTCATTGTTTCTCATCAGTGACTTCAACTATCATCTCATTTGTCATAACAAGATCATTGAGTACGTCTTCTCCATATGAAATGTCAAATCTTTGAGATCAATTTCTTCAATTTTCTCTTCAAATTGATATCCTTCTATTTAGCCTTTGTGAGCGGTGAAGCAAACACTTGATTTGTCATATCTTGAAATTATTGTCTCGTGAACTTCTTTGTAATGCCCCTAAAAGCACACCCCACCACCTAACAAAATGCCCTTCTAATGATGTTATGGGACTACTTCTTTTTATTGTACTTTGGCCAATTGATTGGTCAACCTCATAGATCCATCATATAAAACCAACATTTTTAACTAAAACATCCTTTCAACTAAATAAAATAAAATTTTATTCAATGAGTTCAAAGAAAAAAAAAGACTAAAATCAACTACTAACTTTAAATAAAAGACATCAATAATTAGAGTTATTTATTCTCTATTATATGACCATCATTACTCAACCAAGATCATATTCCATGTGCACAACAGGTCATCACGAACATCATCATCACATGTGCCATCGACACCCATTCGGACTTTGGATTACTTGCATAATTGAATTCGCAGTGGAGATAACATCTCGTTAAATGTGATGTCCAATATGTAAAGATCATATATAAAGTTCTCAATATGTAAATGGATATAACTTGACAATGGGGTATATTATGTTCAATATGCATATATAATCAACTATAATGGATAATTCATGTGACAATTTCATTAATCAAAAACCTAAAGTTTCACGTTGACCTTTGACATCTTTTTCCAATATCATAATTTATTGGCGGTAGAATATCAATTACATCTCATCTTGTGATGCCCATATCATCCTCGATCAATATATTCAAGTCATCTATAAACTTATTACATTATATTCTTTTTTCTCTAATTATCTTGTCTTAAGCGAAACAATCATTACACATAATAATGAGCCTTTACCATGTATTGAAGATTCTAATTTGCCCCAGTGCCTTCTGGCCAGCTAGGCTATGATGTCTCTCTTTGACCCAAAACTCCATGAATAATAGCCCCCAAAGAGACCGAACTATCCCATGTTTGAGGTTTGTGTTAACAATAAGGATAAGTCCTTCAATTTATCGGAGGTCATCCTATTCATACATAAATTCAATCACAGTTCATTATATCTTTTAGTTCCTATTGTTAATTGAGCTAGGTTATTGTTTAGGGACAATTAGACCTATATTGTTCATCAAATCATATCCAACGAATCAGTTTAAATCAAATCATGTACATATAGGGTGCAAATCAAGTTAGGGAGACATTTTGTGAAGAAACATGGCCCGCATCAAAGGGTAGTGTTTAGTTGAACACGAACCAAGTCTTAGGCGACGCGGTCCTATCGTATTAATTTTTAATCCAGTCTAATATGGTTTAACGAACAAGGGCCATATTAGAAGGTAATGTGGTTTGATTTATGATTAGGGTTTTCTTTGTCATGTTTCATGGGAGACACGGGTCACGCCTCCAACGACACGACCCAATTTAGGGTTAGGGTTTCTTCCGTCAGGTTGGCCGGTGGAACACAACATGCATCGAAAAGCCGCGCGGACTGTGTCTTGGCATTACCATCGCAATGTCTGAGGAACGCTGATCATGTTGTGCCTAACACGGTCTGTATCTTGGGGTTGCATCACTGTTGATTTTATGATATAACTTGTATGCAGAGAAACTATGGGTTCTTTATCACGATCATAATTTTGAGGGTATGGTAATTACTCTCACATGAACCTATACTAATTATCATTCTATTGCATACTAAGGGCCTAATTATGATCCTAATTACATACCTTTCTCACGAAAATGATATCTCATATTCGTCTCTTTTTTCTAAGTTGTCCTCCTCGTTCCTCCTTCGCGAAAAATGTCTTCTCCTTCCTTCACGTGTTGTTGATCTTTGCCAAGCGCTCTTGGTGAAATTCCCAAGCATGCTCAGACTAAAGGAAGATGATTTCTAGGAGACAGAGGAGCGTTTCTTACCTCCAAATCCCTAAAGAGAGAAGGAGAGGGGAGAGAGGAGAGAGAGGAAAAAGGGTTTCTTGACAGTTGGGAACTTGGGAAGAGAGAGTTTGCGGGTAGGGGTTTTCATAGAGGTGGATTAGGGTTTTAGGTAACTCAAAACGTGATTAACCCTAATTTAAC
Organism: Pontederia paniculata; assembly: GCA_001647135.1. Classification (NCBI taxonomy): domain Eukaryota; kingdom Viridiplantae; phylum Streptophyta; class Magnoliopsida; order Commelinales; family Pontederiaceae; genus Pontederia; species Pontederia paniculata. The sequence goes on from LTAE01000827.1 coordinate 62,995, forward strand.
CACAACCTGGACTTTGACATGTAGGTGAAACATGGTTGGTTTATGTTCTACTTTTAGTTCGATTGGCCTCAACACGACCCTCATTCCTTTTGGACACGGTCCGCGTTGGCCTTCGTGTTCGGGGTTGGACACGGTCCGTGTTGTATCATGTCTTGAGTTGTGGTGTTACATCTTGATCTTCCTCACGTTGTTGGATGTTATCTCTTTACTTGATTTTGGATCGTCGATGAACCCTAAGGCTTTAATGCTAGTTTGTTACGAGAAATAGATGAGAGAAATGATTCACACATAGAATACACAAAGGTTTAATACAATTCATCATTAATTAAGCTACATCCTTGGGCGACAGAAAAGTTCTCTCTTTGATGTAAAAAAAAATAAAGATTATACAAGATCATGAATGATCCAAACCTTAGTGACTTTGTATAAGGACACACAATATAAAATAGAAAATTAAACTCTCATAATTGTCTAGGCTTCGGGAGCTTCCCCCTGAGTCTCAGCAAGGAGGATCCATCCTCAAGCTCATTGTTCGGTTATCGATATCCTTGTATAGGATGAGGGGCTTCACCATCTCAACTAATTATTCAAGAGGCTATATTGCATAAGAAACCATATGAGTTTATTCTTGAGTTAAGATTTAAGTTATTATAAACATATGGGATGAAACATGTGGAGAAAGGGTGAAAAGAGGGGAAAAAAACTAAATCGATAGTTTATGGCTATAGTCAAACCTTAGCCACCTATTTGGATGCGGAACTATACCAAGCCACTAAGGCTCAGACTATAGTGAGCCATTACAAACCATAGTGAACTATTAATTAAGGCCATTGTGGACATTTATGATCATATCTAGATGTTTCCATGTTGTTGAAATGCCTATGATGGCCTTGCTTATGGAATGTATATCAAATTCATATTTTGATGATCCATGCCATGTTTTATGTTTATTTGTCATTTATGCAATTCTTTATGTAGGTTTATGATGCCCATGTACATAAACTGATCCTCAAGTTATTGATATATTACAGCAGGTTATGTTTATGTCACGTGCATATATTGAATTTTAGAATGTGACTAATGTCAATCAAAGATAAACGTATTACTCCAAGAGAAGTAAGGAAATTGATTTATGACCTCATAAGGGGATATGAGCCAAAGAGTACATCTTGTAATCAAGGTTGAGAAGCAAAATGTGACATCATACAAAATCGATAGTGACATGTCATCTTTTGATATCCTCTCAAGGGCTAAAGTACTACATGGAATGAATTGATGGAGAAGTCACCTCTTGATACTTTTATGACTTACTACATGTGCCCTAAAGGGACTATCGGGATGGTTAAACCAGATCCAAAGTCTAATCCTTGTGAAGACGAAAACAGATCAATATAGCATAGTAATTTCAACATCAACGCCACAAAAAACAATCAAAAGGCTAGTGGATAGGATCATGTTAGTAGGACAGTTTGACAAGGTAGATTTGGGATTGCAGTATAACCAGCGTACACATTACGGTGTAAGAAACACAAGAAGATGTCAATAGATTGAGCAAAACAAAAAATAAGATAAAAAAAATCTAAACAAAAATAAAAGCTCATGACAAGTAGTACGTGTAGAGAAACGGGACGCTTCCAATTTTAGTTACAGGCCGTTGTCGTCGCAGATAATGCAACTTCTCAGTCGTAACAGCATAACAACATGCATGCATATATGATTCATATCTGGATATATGATAGACACCAAATCTTGGATGGATTAGCACTTGTTGTGAATTGGATCTGATCCTGGTCGGACTCTTCTTTTGCTCGTCTGCGCACCGGCAGCGAACGACGTAACTGATCTCTTTTCTTTCCTCAAAGCTGCAGCAGCGCCGCTGCTTGATATCCTTGGCTTCTCCTTTGCTGTCTGATGCTTTGCACTGCTCGCTCTGGAGGTGGTGGTAGAAATATCTATCCTTCTAAGGCTGTAAAGGCCAATGAGGAGGATGAGGAGGAGGACAAGGAGGTGCTTATTGCCATGGAAAGACATGTCTCCTTCCTTGTTCACACGTATTCTAGCAGGAGACAGGGCATCAAAGAAACTGGTGATCCTTCTGTTTCCATAGGCCTTCTCTGTCTATAATCTATAATCTCTCTCTCTCTCTCTCTCTCTCTCTCTCTCTCCATTTTTCATCTGGGTTCTAGTGTTGCAAGCAAGCTACTCTAATTTTTTGAATTTGCTTTATACACACTGCACCAAAACCTGTGAATCAAAGAAGCTTCTATGTTTTAGTGTTGCAAGCATGCTACTCTAATTTTTTAATTTTTCTTTATACACATTGCACCAAGTCCATTCAAAGCTTCAAAGAGCTCCTATCCATGGGTGTCAGAATAGAACTCATTGGACGGTTCCACTGGTTCGATCATCTATGTGCTTAAGTGCTAGAATTTGATCCCAAAATCGAACAAGATATACGACTAGACAAAACCTGTTAAACCAATGAACCGGACAAATTTCAAGAACCGGCAATCGAAGTTTTGTGAAAAAAAAATGTATAGAAGGAAAATGCTAGAATAATAAATATGGAAGGAAAGTATTAATTTCGGAAAAAGTATAGAAGGAAATGCTAGAAAGTTGGGATAGATATTGTTTTTCATTTTTATAAGCAAATCCTTCCCATTTACGAGGTCAATAAAATATATAAAGAAATCGTTGCCAATCAAGTAGGGAAAGAGAAAGGAAATATACTAATTTGATGGAGCAAATCATGAAAATTAGGCAATGAATTAACTTAAGGCGTATATCCTTTAATTGCTACACAATAAATTAGTCATGACTCATGAGTATCTAAACAGTAGTAATTATATTTCTTCATTAACATTGACACTAGTGAGGGAAGATAACTTTTTTAATATAAAATGGACATACCAATTTGTGCATTCGACATAAGTTATATATATGATTCTTATTTACGAAACATATAGAGAGAGAAAAATATTAATATATATATATATATATATATATATATATTGTGTTTTCTTATTTTTCTATTTACTTTATTTCTATTATCATCTTGTGAGTCCTTATTATAAAATTGTGCTCCTGTGTGATTATTACGATTTAAATTTGACAATATGTTAACCGATTAAGTGGTTCAACTTTTTTATATTATTTTATTACATCTCATTTACCATCTGACTTAATCGATTCTGATCGGCTAAACCTGACTCAAAGCCTCTCCGAATGGATGCCCGATCTAATTCTGACAACCTTCCTTCTATCTATTTTGCTTGCAACATCCAATTTTCCGTTATCTCTATACATAACTTTTACTCTTTTTCTTTCTCCTTAAATTTCTTTATTTATACGTCACGTAGCATAATGCAGCTTGGAAATTGCCAAAATTTTGAGCATCAGATTCCACTATGAATCTTAAGATGTTGGACTGGTCATGGTCCAAGTTAGTACTAAAGCAAAAAAGAGGAGCCTCCTCAAAGATAAACAAAGTGAAAGGAGCAACAGTTTCTGATGCCTTTGGATTTGGTTCCATGCATCATTCCATGAAATCTGACAATGGAATATGCGTAATAAATTAGCCGCAGGAATTACGTAAATGTGTGCATCTTTTAGACTAACTGCTAAGAGAAGTACATGTCCTTTTAATAGCAGCTTATGCGCCCGTTGCGGTTGCCTGGCTGCTTATGCATCTGAAGTCTGAACTATTGTACATAGTAAAACATTAAGGAAAATGCTTAACCAAATTCTCCTAATACTCTCATATTTAGAATGTCCTAAAAGGTTAATTTAATTACTGGGTGTGCTACAGGGGCGGAGCTAGTCAAATTATTCAGGTGGTGCATATTTTAAAATAATATCGTCATAAAAAAATTAGAATAGTAAAAAATATAAAGAACATTTAAAAAATTATGACATCTATCTCAATAATTAATTTTGACAAGATTTTAATTTTTAAAAATTTATCAATAATGACATCATTAGTGATAGTATAAAAAATATTTTTCTAATATATATTACTAGATAATTATTCATCCATTCGTCATCTATTCAATTGCACAATTTAATCTTCACAATATTCATATCTAATTTAATATAATAAAAATAATATGACAATAAAATTCTAGATAAAATTTTAATATATCATTTTTAAAATCAAATACATATAAATTAATGACGATTAATATGGAAAAATTGATGTTAAAAAAAAGTATAATAAAAGAATAAATATGTAGAAAAAACTTATCACTAGGTTCGAAGATTTTTTTGCAATTTTAATTTGCTTTAAGAAAATATATAAATTATGCTCATATAAATGAAGTTAATTATGTGTGTGATTACATTCTTATATTAATTTTATTTGAACTAAAATACTAATTTAATTTAAGATGGGCTTGCGGATAGAAGAAAAAAATAACTTACAAATATTGGATATTGCGACCAAAGTTTAGATACCAACATTGTTTACCAATTATACTACTATTGACATCTAATGATTGTTGCTACTAAATCAAATTTTAAAGTTTGAGGGGGTGCCAATGAACCCCCTTGCACCCCTCTCCCTCCACCTTTGATTGCATAGTTTCTCATGGAGTTGAAAGACACTCCACCCCACAAGTTGGAGGACTCTCAACCCCATGAGTTGAAAGATTTTCAAGAATTAAAAGACATTAAATAAGTTGAAAGACTCTCCATTCACCGTGGTAACGTACAACCACTAGTCATCATGAAAGTACATGGCACCCCATTGCAGCAAAGATGTTAACTAAAGTCATTATAAGATCAAAGATTGAAAAGTCGAGGGTAACTTTTATTATCATTGCATTAGATAATATAGTGATATAATGCGCTCAAACAAAGTAAAGATACAACATTATAAAAGTAAGTCAAAGAATTGTATTGATTTGTAACGATATTGATTATGACCTATCTTATATTATACATATTACCTTATCGTATTAGTCTATAGTAACATTGCAATTGACCCTTTCTGATTTTATTATTCATCACATCGTCCCATACACACTTGCTATAATTACTCTTCTTTGTTGGACATGATTTTATATTTCATCGCCTCATGTTGATTTTACGATTTATCTTACTATGAATATTGTTTTTGTTGGTTTATTTCCTACATATTGGACTGCATATGTCATGAAGAATTTATCCTCCCTACATCAGTATTGAAAGTAATAAATCTGCAACTATGAAGCTATGTAGCGTGGCATGTGCAATAGAGATAACTCATGATGGTGATATTATTTTGCACACTAATGGTCGTCCTAGTATCTTTTCTTTTTTATTGTCACTTATTTATGAACATTATTACATTGTAATAGTACATTGGACATCTACTATAGTTTATTTTTCTAGTTTAGATTGGTTTTAAGTTAGACTTTTTCCATTAATGAAATATTAGTTTTATTTACTCATTACATATTATTTTATATTAGTTTTTCTTATAATAGTATATTATCCTTATATCGTGAGAAGGCTATCATTTTTATACAAAATTATTATTATTATTATTTTAAAATTCATTTTCTCTCTCTCTCTAGAAATTACTATATCATCTTTCCTATGGGTCAATCCATTCCCATATTTAGTTATCGAGAACACAAAATCACTATATATTACTTGTTTATTAAGATCATCATAATTAAATTCAAATCTTGTTCACCATTTCCTTTCTATTTTATTTTCATGGTTAATATTATTTTTTCTTGTCTTTTGTTTTATACTATAATCTTTCTTTTATTTTATATTCAGTTTGAGATTATATTGTATATAAAATATTAAGATATGTACACTTTTTTTGCATCTTCTTTTTATTCTTAATATATATGTCGGACCCCTTACATTTTTTATCTTGTATCCGTAAAATAGAAAATGATGAGGGATTCATCCAACTAATAGAGAATTGAACTTTAATAAGGGATCACACAAAATCAAATTATGGAAGCATCATTGTTGACAAAAGTTTTATTAACAAACTTGATCAATTAACGTGCATAGTTTTTTATATTAATTTTTTGACACCCTTAGCTCCTAAAAATTCAAGGTTTAAATAAGAATTAGTTAGGTTGCGATGTTATGAAGGATAATTCACTTGTAGACCGTAGGTCTCAATGATTTTCTTTTGAGTTTCGTCATACATTTGGTTTCTAATTACACTTTTGTACAAGATTTATGAAGATCCCTTATATAAAAAAAACTATTTACATATGCAAAATCTAGTATTAAATCGACATTGAAGAATTAAAGCCAAACATAATATTTTGGTGCTATAAACAACTAATTACTTAATTAATTTATAATCAATATCTAGTGTTAACGTAAAATCCTTTGTTTTAGTGTATATGCACATTTTTCATTCTGCCATGTTAGTCCCTTTTGGGATGATTTTCCTAATATCTATATTCAATGTTAGTCCCTTTTAGGATGATTTTCCTAATATCTATATTCAAACAAAGTCATGAAAGGATATTGTTATGTCTAGAAGAATAGGAAGAGCAGCTATAGGAGAAACAATAACAACAGAGGAAGAAGACGCAAAAAGCAGCACAGGAAAGCGAGAAACAGAAGCAGCAGAAGAAAAGAAAGAAGAAGAAACAACAGAAGAACAGAAAGAACCATAATAATAATAATAATAATAATAATAATAATAATAATAATAATAATAATAATAATAATAATAATAATAATAATAATAATAATAATAATAATAATAATAATAATAATAATAATAATAATAATAATAATAATAATAATAATAATAATAAGAAGAAGAAGAAGAAGAAGAAGAAGAAGAAGAAGTAGAAGAAGAAGAAGAAGAAGAAGAAGAAGAAGAAGTTCACAAACACAGACAGTACCAGGGGTCTTGAATAATATAAAATTGGAAGTCCCTAAGTTTTGAGGTGAAGATCCACTCGGATGGATCTTCAAAGTTGAGCAATTCCTAATTTCTATGAGGTTTCATAAGCCATATATTGGTAGTGGCTTTTGCCTTCAAGGGACCGGCTTTGCAGTGGTATCAATGGATGTACAAAAATAAGCAAATCAGTTCATGGTCACATTTTGTAAAGGCGTTGGAAATTAGGTTTGATTCTTTCGAATTTGAAGATATTCAAGGTGTGCATTATCCAAGTTAACTCAATTTGAGTCAGTTTTGGAGTATCAATCATAGTTTAAGAGATTGTCAAACAAGGTGATGGGAATTTCAAAGTCATTAACTATCATGTTTTATCTCAGGATTGAAGGCTGCTATTAGAAGGGACGTAGATGCTTTTCAGCCCAAAACACTCATGCAGACTATAGGCTTAGCCAAGTTATACGAGGAGAAATTGCTGAAATAGGAGACAACAAATCATAGTCTTACAGAATGGCCAACTATCCAACTACTATACTGTCGAGGCCATTCCTACCGACCAATACAAATTCTATAACTGCCAATAAATCTAATATATCCACTACATCTAGCTCAGCACAATCTAAGTCCCTACCAAAATTGTCTAATGAATAGTCTTCATTGACACTTAGGCAGTTGACAACGACAAAGATGATGAGCAAATATAAAAAAGGACTTTGCTACAATTTGATAAGAAATTTCACAAAGGTCACAAGTGTCAGCCATAATTTCTTCTGCTTATGGTCACAAGAAGACCAAGAAGAAGAGAAAGGAAGTGAGGATTTGGAGAACTCTTTAGAAATCAGTTTACATGTGTTGTCAGAGATTAATATGCCTCAGACATTGCAGCTTATAGGAAGCATCAAGGGACAGATGGTAACTATCCTAGTAGACAGTGGCTCAACGCACAATTTTGTCCAAGGAAAGTCTATCAAGAAGTTGGGCTTGCTTATTAATCCTTCAGCATATTTTAGTGTCATGATTGGCAATGGAGATAGATTGAGTTGTTAGTGCATATGTACGCAAGTAGAATTTTTATTATACTTTTGTACTAGATCTATGAAGATTCCTTATATAAGAAAAACTATTTACATGCACAAAATCTATTATTAAATAAACATTGAAGAATTAGATCCAAACATAATATTTTGGTGCTATAAATGACTAATTACTTAATCAATTTTCAATCGATATCTAGTGTTAACGTAAAATCCTTTGTTTCAGTATATATGCACATTTTTGCATTATGAGTTGTTAGTCCCTTTTAGGACTTTTCCTAATATCTATATTCAAATAAAGTCACAAAAGGATATTGTTATGTCTAGAAGAATAGCAAGGGCAGGTACATGAGAAACAATAATAACGGAGGAAGAAGACGTAGTAATCAGCACAAGACAGCGAGAAACAAAAGCAACAGAAGAACATAAACAAGAAGAAGTAGCAGAAGAACAAAAAGAAGAAGAAATAAAAGAAAAAAAAGAAGAAGAAGCAATCGAAGAACATGAATAGAAGAAGAACAGAAAGTAGATGAAGCGAGGAGCAAAAGCAACTGCAGAGAAAGAAGGTGAGAGAAGGATGTAGAAAACACAAGGAAAGCAACAAAAGAAGAAAACGGAGAAAGACAAAGAAGAAAACCATTGTACCATACTTAGAAAACTTTGTAGTGTGAAAAAATAAGGGAAGAAGGGGAAAACAGGTCGTGTAAAAAAAGAACATTATAAATAGAAGTCGAGGATGTAGTAGAGGGACTTTTGGAGCCAAAGGAGCTGGAATCCCTCTCTTGTGTTATTAAATTATTCGATCTCATCTTGATCTCTCTATCGCTTTCGTTTCCTTCCACCTTGGCCTTGTCACGCTATGACCGACTTCACACAACATCACACTCCTCGTCGACGAGACTGGCAACCGATGACATGAAGTTCCGACAGTGATGATTGACGACATTGGAGAGTGGCAGGAGCACCTGGCAAACCCTAAGCGCCTGCACAAGCAAAGCAAGAGAAGTGAGAAGAGGGGAGAGAGAAATATCAGTCGTTTCCTTTAATATTTTTTCTCGACTCGATCACGAGCAAGGAAGTGGGTCACGACATAGTTGGGCTTCCACAATAAATTGCTACAATAAGTTTGGTGAATTCTTTAGCAATTGGCAGTCAAGAGCACATAAGTTAAATGATGGGTGCAACAAATATATGATCCCAATTTTCTAATTCCGGCTAAAGCAGCCTCAGAAATGATAGATGTATTCTAGGGTGAGGCTGGAAAATGAATAAAGACAAAAAAATAGCAGATATGTTGTGTTTTTTTAGGGGTTTTGTTGTTTTCCGTATCATTCCCAAAAAGATTGGAAATCGACATTAATCATTTGAATAAAAAGGGCATGTAATATATTTATACATATACTTGATCATTTGATTTCAATGTAAGTACTTATCCTATTATATAAATACAATTATTTATTTAATCATGATTTAATATATAAGATCCTAGTTTGATTCCATTCTTTATTTTTTTAACAAAATGATCTCCCAACTTATGTATTAATCTCTTGATCAGTAATAGGAGGTTAATCATTTATGACATGGCCAATTAATATAAAATACTTTTATTAACATATAATAAAATAATATTATAAACATTTGAAAAATGAGGGAGCTTCCCTCCATCCCTCTCTAGTACCAACAAGAGTAGGTGTTGATTTCAAAATCAAGATTTATAATTCTGAATCATGACACATGAAATGTTATTTTTGTTGGAAAATTATTTCGTCATTCATTAAATAAAAATTCTTACTTTATAAGAACAAGAGAAACCACTCACCATTAATATATAAGGATTTTAAATTTAATTATAGTCTTATTATTGTGCTTTATTTTTAGAGTTAGGCACTTTTTGGATAATTTTGTAAAAAAAAGATATAAAGTTATTTGGAACAATGTGAAGCATATTTCAAAAAATGTTTTTATGTTGTATGATAAACTTAAGTAAAAAAGAACAACAAGGTGTTTGGATACACATTCAAATACAGTGAATTGTGAATTACAAAAAATATATAATTATATTGTTATAAATTTTAATTTTTAATGTAATAATTAGGGGTCAGCACGTGATGGAAAACTCAATTGTTCTCGGATTTGGTTTCTTTTCCCTGACTAATTAATGTCCAGGATGGACTCCGGGTCAAGCTTAAAAAACTTCGATATAATTCGGGTCAAAACCGAATTATTATATCGAATACTTTGTATCCTCGATAAAGTATTCTAATATAATACAAATAGTAATATTCATATCATATACTCAATTATTATTATTTTTTAATAACTATATATTTAATTATTTGATTATAGTAATATTAACTTATGATAACATAATTGTATGTTAATGAAATTTGGTACATATAATTTAATTATATGTTATAAATATGATAATATATTTTTATGTTTAAAGAATCTTTGAAATAATTTGAGACAAGCGAGATGGCATGTTCTAATTTTCGATTTAAATTGGGACCTCTCGGTTCCGAACCTGATTGTAATCAAATTGGGAATCGATATTTATGTTCTTTTTCTTGATAAAAATTGAGTTGTGATCAAGATTACTCGATCATTCTAGATCTATACTCAATTATGTTCACTCATAGCAATATATATATATATATATATAATATATATATAAAGATAAAGATAAAGATGTAACAAAATAAAGAACATTGGGAAATTATAAAAATATGTACTATATTTGTTTTTGCATGATTTTCGAATTTATTATTTTATTAATAATACAACAATATTACAACCATCATAGCAAAACAAAAAAATTACTTTAGAATGTTATAAAGAATGGTCAAAAGAAAAATAATATGCGAAGAAGAAAAAAAATATACGGGCCCCTTTGGCACAAACGTAATTATTATTGCAAAGTGCAATATGTGAAGCCTGAGATGTTGTGAAATGTGAAGAAAGCATAGAAAATGAAGAAAAATGAAACAGAGGCTAATAATTTTTTTTACGACGTATGAGTCCAAAATGTAGAAAAAAAAATAGCATCCAAACACCAGGTTTTCAAAGATACTTTGATTTACAGAATATTTTACTTTACTTTTTCAATGCATCCAAAAACGGGGCCATATTCTATAGTTTTTATTGGTAGAATAAGAAAATAAAGTTCTCATTTCAAGTATCTTCATATTTCTTGTATCAGGAAAAAAAATGTTTACAATATTTTTACTAATCTATCCGGTAAGTGCACAGGTGCAGAAAACACAAAAAATATAAAAGTTAGTTTTCTTTTAGCCCGCTATCAAACTATAATTATTTTACATTTAATGATAAATTACAAACTTATAAATTTTAATCTTTAAATTTATACCAATTTGTCACCTAAGTACTTTCGTCAAATTCATCTAAAATTATATCAACTTACATTTTTTATAATTATAGAATGTCAAATTGCCCTTGCTTTGTTAATACAACCTAAAGACTAAGGGACCATTTAGTTAGCTATTAAATTTAAAAGAATATGTAAGAGAATTTAATATTTTTGTGTATATTTCAAATATTAATTATATTCTTATTTCAGATAGTGTTTGAATTGAGATGAATAAATTTTTAAAATATATTATATTAGAAATAAATAATATAAAATATCTCAATAATATAAACTTAATCATAAATAAGATTTATTTATTTCATTTATAATTATATAGTTAATTAGTTATTATTTATGGTAATATAATAAATAATTAACGACATTACATAATATCATATTAATAAATAATATCAAATGTATAAATAATATATCTTTAATAATAAATCTTCAATTTTCATGTATACTTATAAATTTAATTATTTACTGCTTACGATACTATAATAATTAATCCTTATTTGATTAAATAATTGATATTGTTATACAATATAATATAATATTATTTGCATTATCATTTAAATTAATTGAATGTCTAATTATAATTAGGTGTCAACGGAGGTGCTACTTATTTAAGTAGCATCGTAACTACTACTTATATTATCAATCGTAGGATATTAGATATACGGTAGATTTAACAACTTATAATAAATTATTTAAGAAAGAGAAGATTTTATGTCAACCGTAGATTTAATATCTTACGGTGGATAAAATAAGTAGTACGGTGTTAACTATTTAAGTAGGTAGCACCTTTATTATTTTCTTATAAATATATTTATAATTTGTGATCAAAATAAATATAATATTATGTATATAAAAACAAAAAAATAAAATATGATTAAAAAGAAAAAAAGAATGAAATATAAAATATTCTTGTATTTGAGAAGAATAAGAAAAGTGGAATATATAGCTAAAATAGATGATTTCATGATTTTATAGATAATTTTAAAAAAAATAAATATATTCTTATTTTCACTAATATTTGACTTTATTTTTAAAATAAAGAATTATTCTCTTGTCTATTTTCGAATCAAATGACACTTAAAAGATAAAAAAAAGTGTAAAGAAATATTTAGTAATTATTTTTTTAATGACTATAATGTCTTGATGGCATTGTTATTTTCTTATTTTCTTCTTAAACTAAAGAAGTAATTATAAAAATAACATTTTATAAGTATAAAATTAATATTTATTATTTTTGAATGAAACATGGCAAAAAAAATTCTAAATTTAGAATTAGATATGAAAAAGATTATAAGAAAAAAGTATTACAGGGACGCCCTCGGAAGTAGGAAAATAATCTGCCGCTCACTTTTCTTTTTCAAAAATAAATAACCGCGCCACAGAGCTCCAAAGAGATGTCTGCCCGTTCCGTCCCAAACACCATTCTCCTTTTGTGAACGCCTCCCTTTTTTCCCAAAAAAATTAAAAAAATCGAGTTTAACCAATCACCCGCCACCGTGTCGTGCGGCGGCGCCAACAGCAAGACAGCAGATCCTTAATCCTGCCGTCGCCTATTTTCTAGTGACCGCACTCGTTATTAATGTAAATAAATAAATATCTTTTGGCAACACGGAGATCTCTGAGTCGGTGGGGAGACTCTGGTCGTGCGCAAATGCGCACACACATTGTACTATGCGGGTGCATCATCCTACGTAGGATCGACCGACAACAATCTTGACTAGCGTCATGTTTGATGACCCCGCAGAAGAGTTTTATGCGAAAGTACGAAGGGACGCGTCATGCGTCAGTGTTATTATTTCTACTATAATTTTTTTTTAAGAACTTTAGACTGATAGATCCACACCGATTAGATTTAGTAATTTAAACAAAACAAAACAAATCTTTTGCTGCGCGCTGTCTTTTTTTGTGAGGCGGCGGTAAGAGTTCATCACTGGATCTTTGTCTCTTCTTCTCTTGAAAAGTTAAGTTTTTTGGTTTTTTTTATGATAATTGTAGCTGGATTCGGTATTTCTCGTCTATTTGGGCAATGTTATACCGAAAATGCAAAAGATTCGGTCGAAAGTGTGTGTGTGTGTGTGTGTTGCATCATGCGATGGCTCGAAATCTCAGACAATAAGTTTGAGGAATTTTGACGGCGTTAGTATTTTGATGCGTTTACTATTATATTTTTTTTGTTCTTTAGTTCTTAATCTCTGCACCCTGAAGTTTTCTAATTCCTGTCTTCATTTAGAGGAGTTGCACTATGTTTTGAATTATAGGAGTCCATGGAAACTGGTTAGGATTATGTACAGTAGCATGATCAATCTTAGCTCTGTGTATTGAGTATAAGGGGCCATGGAAACTGGATGTTGAAACATAATAGCATGATTAATCTTTCAGGGGTAACCAATGGCTATCAAAGGGAAAGCAGGGGATGGCAGGACAAGGAGTTCTTTGTCGATATTTATCATAATGGGGCTGTGCTGTTTCTTCTATTTATTGGGTGCGTGGCAGCGGAGTGGCTTTGGGAAAGGAGATAGCATTGCATTGCAGGTGACCAAGGAGACAGAATGCATCACAACAAACCTGGATTTTAAGACCCATCATGGTGGATCAGACAGTCTTAGCAAGATACCCAATTCTGGTTTCAAGAAGTTTTTGCCGTGTAATGATCGCTACACAGATTACACTCCCTGTCAAGAGCAAAAGAGAGCAATGACATTTCCTCGTGAGAATATGATTTACAGGGAAAGGCATTGTCCCCCTGATGAGGAGAAGCTTTACTGTCTTATACCGGCACCTAAGGGTTATGTAACGACTTTTCCATGGCCTAAGAGCCGCGACTATGTCTACTATGCGAATGTACCATACAAGAGCTTGACGATTGAGAAGGCTGTTCAGAACTGGGTTCAGTACGAAGGCAATGTCTTCAGGTTTCCTGGTGGAGGGACGCAGTTTCCTCAAGGAGCAGATAAATATATCGAACAACTAGCATCTGTTATTCCAATTGACAATGGCACTGTCAGAACAGCTTTGGATACTGGTTGTGGTGTATGTAGTCATACCTTCCCTTCTCTAAAAGAATTTTGGTTTGTGGTTGTGTTATATTTTTCGTCTTTGATTTTGATTCTTGAAATTTTACTACATTCAGGTTGCAAGTTGGGGTGCTTACTTACTGAAGAAGAATGTATTAGCCATGTCATTTGCACCAAGGGACTCTCATGAGGCCCAGGTACAATTCGCTCTGGAAAGAGGTGTTCCTGCTGTTATAGGTGTTCTTGGGTCCATTAGGCTTCCTTATCCCTCTAGAGCTTTTGACATGGCCCACTGTTCCAGGTGCTTAATTCCGTGGGGAAGCAATGGTGGGTATTAATCACATACCTTTTTTTTTTCCTTCAGAGCTATGTATTCTTATTGAGAAACTCCATGTTATCACTTTCGAATATTCAACATGCGTTGGTATTTTCTATTATCAGATGGAATGTACATGATGGAAGTAGATCGTGTTCTTAAACCTGGCGGATATTGGGTCCTATCTGGCCCTCCAATAAACTGGAAGGTCAATTTCCAGTCATGGAAACGTACTAAAGAAGATCTTGAGGCAGAACAAAAGAAGATTGAAGAAGTTGCTGAACTGCTTTGTTGGGAAAAGGTCTCGGAAAAGGGTGATATTGCCATTTGGAGAAAGAGAATAAACGCCGATTCATGTCCCGGAAAGCAAGATGAACGTGTAAACATCTGTCAATCGTCAAATGCTGATGATGTCTGGTACATTTCTGTCTTTTAACACATATTTTAGTTTCTGAAATAACAACCACATTTTAGAAGAAATTCAGTATGTCTATATCAAGCATATCTTGAATATCTTTGATTGATTATTTTTAACAAGTGAATTTGAGTTCACCAGAAAAATGAAGGTTCAAAGAAAATATTCTTGGAGACATATCATCCTTCTGTGTCTTTACAAAACAAACTGTGTCAATAGCTGATGTACATAGTTTTCATTATACAGAAGTGTTTCCCTCCCTCTTCTGATGCTGAGAGTATCTTGTGTTATGATATCTTCTTGTTGGTATTTCATTACCTGTATAGTGAAATGTAATCTTTGTTATCATCTGAACTATATTGATTTCCAGTTTGTAAACTGGCATATATTCAGTAGGTGAGAAAGTAACCTTTGACTTGGAGCATGATCAGTCATACTTCAAAACTTGGAGTATGTTTGGATGTTCTATCCTGCATGGACTACAATTGTATTACATTGAAAATGAATCATGGATCTTTATCAAGGAAAGAAGAATGTTCTACTGCTGGTAGAAAAATAGAACTTGCATCTTGTTCTATATGTTGCTGAAAGTGTATTTAATTACTCAATAGAACTTAAACCGAGAAGGAATAATAGTTAATCTTGCCATCATTTAAAAATGATTTTGTAACTGTATGCAATGACTTCTTCTCTCTAGGTACAAGAAGATGGAAACCTGTGTATACAGTTATCCTGAGGTTAATAGTCCCAAAGAGGTTGCTGGGGGTGAAATAAAGCCATTTCCTCAAAGGTTAAATGCTGTTCCTCCTAGAATTGTCAGCGGATCTGTGCCAGGTTTCTCAGTGCAAACATATAAGGAAGACAACAAGCTGTGGCAAAAGCATGTTAAAGCTTATAAGAGTTATAATAGGTTACTTGACACTGGAAGATATCGCAATATAATGGATATGAATGCTGGACTTGGTAGTTTTGCTGCAGTAATTGAATCTCCAAAGTTATGGGTCATGAACGTTGTGCCTACCATAGCTGAATTATCCACTTTAGGTGTCATTTACGAGAGGGGATTGATTGGCATCTACCATGACTGGTATGCATTTTTTTAATTATCAAAGGAAACATGTTCACAAGGGTTATTTTAATTATTTGTTAAGTTTATGTCTGAACTTTCATTACTAAATCCAATTATGCATGTTTTTGTGCTTAAGCAAGCTTAAGACTAATCCTTTCCTGACATCTTAATCTTTTTCTTTTCGTTGAAATACTTGAATACCTTATTCCGACTTTAAAATAGCTGAAGATTATATATTTTCGAAGCATTTGTGAATCCTACTCCATGCTAGTGTTTAAACAAATTTCTTATGCTAGTTGATTGTATATTGGGCTTATAGTGGTTGGCTGTCAGTACTTTAGATTGAATACATAGGTAAGCCTCTAATACTTTAACATTAAATTCACATTTATCGGTAAACCTTGGGTTTGAAATTGCATTTTCTCTTTGATCAAGGTCTTTTGTCAAATAGGAATAATAGTGTTATTTAACTTGGGCTAACTCTCAAGCCCTGAAATCTTTATGCTGAGTTGAAACATAGAAAGAAATTTACCTATAATCATATGAATTTGTTTTCATTTTGCAATAGTTTCAGTTCATTGCCTTTAAATATATCAACTCTCAATAGTTTTAATTCTATCTATAATCTGATGTGTCAATGCATTTCTTGTGATGCAACTCTCCAGCGAGATGTATTACTTTTAGACTATTACCAAATTTCCTACTCAGAGGTTTCGAAATCTCTGCGATTATCTGCTGTTGGTTTCAGATGTTCATTTTCGAGTGTTCATGTCAACTTTATTGTAATGATATTCTTTGAATTTTTAGTTTGCTCGTCTTGTGACTAAAACGTTGACGTCTAAAAATATAAAGAACTTCTTTTGAGAAGGAAAAATGAACAGAACTTCACCTAAAGTCGTATGAACTTGTTTTCTTTATCCATGGTTTCAGTTCATTTGCCTTTTAAGTATATCAACTCATGGAGGATGCATGCTTTATTTTCTTTGTCCAGTTTTGTCACTCACTCTTGGACTGGAAATATTGGAAATGGTTAAACATACATTTCTTATTATGTTTAGTCTTATGCTGAAATGTAAATCTAATTATAACTATGATGTTCTTGTAAACGCTAGTCTTGAAACTGTATACTGGCATGCTATGCTATTAGCATTTATCTGAAATGCTTTGATAACTGGTATAATAATTTGGTTCTTTTTAATGGCTTAGGTGTGAAGCCTTTTCAACTTATCCAAGAACATATGATCTTATACATGCAAATGGTGTCTTCAGATTATACTACAACAAGTAAGTCATAGATGAATTTATTTTCATTTCCTCATGCAATCCACATCACTCGATTAGAAATAATTGTGCACTTCGATTCATGAGTTACAGTGCACATTCTTAATTATGTTCGCTGTGCTTATGCAATTGAAATAGATGCAAAATGGAGGACATTCTCTTAGAGATGGACCGGATCTTGCGACCAGAAGGTGCAGTTATAATCCGTGATAATGTTGACGTCCTGATTAAGGTAAAGAAGATGGCTAGCGGAATGAGATGGAGCACCAAGTTGGCTGATCATGAGGATGGCCCCCTTGTGCCTGAGAAAATATTGATCGCTGTTAAGCAGTATTGGGTTGGAAACAAGACTGAACAATGAAGGAAAAGACAGCTAAGACAGCAATATTCAGTATTGTGAACTCTTTTCTGGAGTCTGAAATCAGCTTGTACTCCAGCAGTGCGATCGACTGAGTGGCATGGCATCCAATGCTCGATTTGTGCACAATCTGTCAACATGACGTGAAGATAGAATTTGTTGCAATCAGTTGCTAGAAACCCTTAGCTTTTCCTGTTTAGGAATTTATTTTTTACTCCAAGTTTCTAGGAGGAATCATATGATAGTTTTTTCTATATAATGATTCATGGGGATTTTGATAATGTTTACATCCCCAGTTATTGCATCTGATGTTTAACATTCAATCTTGTGGTATCTTACTATGTCTTGTTCCAAGTAGTTTAATGTTGGTGTCCGAGGTACAATAAGCAAGCCAATAAGCAATGTCCAAAATCTTAACTGATTATCAATGACTAATTTAGTTGAAAAAGAAAGGCACAATTTCAATGTGGTATTGCACTTTTTTTCTGCATTGAAAGTGCATTTTTTTTTATTTTCAGGTTCGAGTTAAAATTAGGATTATAGATGACTTACATAATTATTATTCTTTTAGGCTTACTATATGATTACTATTTACTTAAATAT
The DNA here is from genome assembly GCA_001647135.1 of Pontederia paniculata. Lineage (NCBI taxonomy): Eukaryota > Viridiplantae > Streptophyta > Magnoliopsida > Commelinales > Pontederiaceae > Pontederia > Pontederia paniculata. Next base: position 81,338 of record LTAE01000827.1, read on the forward strand.
ATGTAAGGGGATTAACTTCAAATGCATTCTAGCGCATGAAAATTCTTGGGCGGAATGATAGGATTAGTGAAATTTAATGGTTACTAAATGTAACAGATAGTGATAAACATTTCTTTAATATTTAAAAATATCTTGTGTTCGACTCTTTGTGTCTATGAAACATTATCATTACGAGCTTCATTCGTCGTGATCAACCATATGATTTGGGATGAAGAGCTTGATGGTGGGCAAAATTTTAATTTATAATTGATGTGCATAATCATTAGTGTTAATAAGGTTGGATGATCCATGTTTTTTTCGAATATTAGGATGATAATAAAAAATAAAGTTACAAATTCATAAAAAATTAAAAAAATCTTAATCACTTATTTTAGAAGCCATAGTTTCTACAAAAGAAATTCTAAAAGGTCACATTTCATTGTGTAAATCCTTAATTTTTCATAAAATTCAACACACCTAATAAAACATCCCACTAACCCAAGAAGTCCATGAACCCAAATTAGCCCAAAGCCCCACTTATAATCCTAATATAAATACTTCAAAAGTTTGACCACCCACCATTTGCTCTTACGTTATCTTCTCTCACTTACTTTCTCCTCTCCTTCATAAGAGCACTTAAGAGCTAGGATTTGATATCATTTTTCAGCTCAAGGTGAATTTGGAGAAGAAGGAGAAATTTTAGGGCAAGAAGAAGAAACACCAAGTAGGGGAAGAAGAGGGGCAAAGCACCAAGGAGGAAGAAAGGGGTTAGAAAAGTGAAGAACTAGCTAAGACATGTAGAAGGATCTAATCCCTCATTTCTCACCTCACTAGTTTGGAGATTATAAGAAATTATTTTCTAATATGGTAGAAATGATAGTGATAACATTAGGAATATTGCATGTAGGGTGTTTGTTGATATGACTAGATGTTCTTTCTCATGATTAGAATGTGAGGAAGGGCTTAGATTTCTTGCATGATAGGTGTTTGTTCATTTGACTCAATGTTCTTTCCTTATAATGCAGGGGGTACTATGTGTCATATTATGAATATCATATCTCTAAGTTGTCATGAATTGTCCTTATAATCCTTTTGATATTCTTCTTCATGCTCTTGAATCTTGGAACTATGTAGATGAGTGATGAACCTTCGAGTGCACCATATGAACCCTAGATTGGAATCATACCCTAAATGCATACCAAATCCATGTTTCCATGTTCAATTAGACATGCCTTGAAATTATAGATTTATGTTTTGGATGAACTATACACTTTATGATGAAAAACGTGAACCTTAAATGAAAACCCTAGCTCCTACGCTTATACAGTTCATGTTCTCATGTGTAAATTAGTATGTCATGAACCTTATGTACGATGTCATGTTCTAAAATATTCTTGAGTTGTTCATAGGAACCCATTTATGTTTCCTTCGTGCCATGAAACTCTTGATTTGTGTTTTGGGAGGAACCAAGAATCCTAGATGGTATGATGGAACCCTAAGTTGTAATCCTAGCCTAAATGCTTCCAAATTTGTATTTTTATGCCCAATTAAGTTTGCTATGAATCATATGGGAAATATTATGCACATATGTTATTGAGTTATTCATATGCCTAAATGCCTCTTTTCTATGGACTAGTGTGCTAAGAATCATGAAACAAATTAGGTTATTGAATGACTCATATATCCTTTTTTAAGATCATTCATGCCATGTAGCTCTATTTCACATTTTGATGAATTATGAACTCTAGGACGAAAAACATTAAGCTTCTATGAATCTTACCTTTTATGTTCATCAAAATCCATGTTATCATGTTTAATTGAGTGCCCTATGAATTATACGATGAATGTTATATCTCCAGCATGCTTGTATAATCTTGGTATGAATTCTACATGCTTTAAGTCTTAGAGTCATGAATATGATATATGATGAACCCTAACCATGTGTATGAACCCTAGGTTGGAACCCTAGTTCTAATGTCCTCAAATTCTTCATTATTATGCTCAATTTGATATGTCAAGAAACCCTAGAACTTAGCAAGCTATATGTAGATGAACTTCCTAGAGGAGGATAAGGTTATATATTCAATAAGGATGAAATCTGTAACATCCCTAGCCAAGGCGTGATATTGTCCGCTCTGGGCCTTAGCCCGCACGGTTTTACCAAAACGCGTGACACCTAGTGAAGGTCATGTCCCCATATATACCCAGCATCTCTCCCGTGACTTGTGCATGTGGGACTAATCCAAGACATGCCTCTTGCATAAGTCACGGGAGAGATGCTGGGTATATATGGGGACATGACCTTCACTAGGTGTCACGCGTTTTGGTAAAACCGTGCGGGCTAAGGCCAAGCGGACAATATCACGCCTTGGCTAGGGATGTTACATGTGGTATCAGAGCCACTCCGCGTGGGCCTCTGTGTCATGGTGGGAGATCACTCAACGAGGACGTTGAGTCCCTTAAGGGGGAAAGGATGCAAGAGGCGTGTCTTGGATTAGTCCCACATGCACAAGTCACGGGAGAGATGCTGGGTATATATGGGGACATGACCTTCACTAGGTGTGACGCGTTTTGGTAAAACCGTGCGGGCTAAGGCCCAGAGCGGACAATATCACGCCTTGGCTAGGGATGTTACAAAATCGGAGTTGAATGGGAGTGAAAATGGTTTCTAGGACAAACATCACGGGTCGTGATGTGGTATCATGGGCCGTGAAGGAGTTATCACGGGCCGTGAGAAGTCCTCACAGGCCGTGAAAACCTGGGCGATGACACTTGGCATCTCTGTCACTCCCGTAATAGGAGCCTCACGGGTCGTGAGAAGGAAAAACAGAAATAAAAAAGAGGGCTCTGCCTCGACCATGATGGGGCGTCACGAGTCGTGAGATTGATAGACGAGTTTTCTATAATGGCCATGATGGAATACCACGGGCCGTGGCGGTGAGGATCACGGGTCGTGATGGGATGTCACGAGTTGTGACAATGGGGCTCGCAGTCGTGATGGACCCATCACAGGTCGTGATGCCTAGGAAGGCATATTTAGGCTATATAAATTCTATTTTATAGATGCTTACTATGATGTTATCTTTCTAATTCCTGGTCAAATCATTTGTATGCATGTTTTATCCTCTTGTAGTTTAGCAAACCATGATTGATGATTGTTTATCACCTAGACATCGAATTGCATGCAAAAGTCGTAATTAGGTTAAAACTTACAAGATTGATTGTTATGCTTGATATATTGAAGGAAGATGAAGCATGATGAATTAGTTGAGGCGCATCAATAAAGGGGAAGTAGTTAATAACACTTCCCGGGAGGTTAAGTCTTTCACTAGCAATAGTGATTGAACTTCCCACAAAGGATCCCATAAGAAGGGTTTGGTCTAGCTAACCAAAGAAAATCTATTGATGTTACCCAAAAAACTCTTCATATAAAGATAAGAATTGGTCATATGGTTAACATTAAAGATGAGAGTCAAAGAGAACTCAAAGAAATCATATTACTAATATGAAAGAAAGTAAAGAAGTAGAGAATGGTGAACATAGACATAAGATACTTATTTGCTTTTATGTTTCATGTATGTAATGCTCCATATGTGTAATGCTTTTAGACATGCTTATGATTATGGAAATGCTTCATGCTTATGTAATCTGAAATCATTCTATATTTAAATGATGATGCCTATATTCCTGATGATTATCATATGATACACATGCTACATGATAGAGGCTGACCTTTACATACTCTAACCAGGGGGTTTCCATCTCCCCTGCTTATGGATCCGTGCAGGTGATGATGCTTGATGGACTTGGTGGTGGTTTGCTCATGGCAGCCTTATTTTGCACATGGTTGTGTCTAAGTATGTTAGGTCTTTTAAGTCACTAGTTATCATGTCTCATGAACTTATTATTTAATATGTTATGGGTCAAATGAGCCTAAGACTCATGTTATGGATTTTATATTTGACTATAAATTTATGCCCTTATGTGGCATGATGTTTAGATGTTGTCACTTATGAATTTCTATATATGTTTCTGCTGTCATATATGTCTTATTATTATGATATCTTGTTATATTTTCCGCTGCGATTTATCTATATTAGATCAGTCGTATTATTATGGGCTTGCTTAATTTTTATTTCTTAGTGAGTCCATAATATGTGTTCGAGGTCCGAGTAACGTTGTCGAAAGTTCGCATGGGTCCAGCCCGCGTGCGGGTCATTTTGGGGGTGTTGCACATTGTCTCAAACAATATACTAACTATTTTCTCGCGGAAGTATATTTTGTGCAATATTCCGCTACTCTTGATTATATTTACTTTTTTCTTGATTATAATATTTTTTTGTTCTATTTTGAGCTTCCACATGTATGTAAGTTTTGTTTGACATATACTAGCAATTTGAATAGTTAATAGTGAATATCAATTAGCGATTAGATATTAGCGAGTTAATTATTAAATTCGATAAAGATATTTGACAAATACAATATTTGAATCAATTGATAAATGCAAAATGATTAAAATGATATAGCTAATTAGTTAAATAGTTTGCATTATTATATGTATCCTAAATTAAATAACTTATTCTTATTTTAACTATTTTAATATTAATAAATAACATTAAAATAAATAATTAATTAAATGATTTACAAATTAATAAAATAATAAAAAATAATAATGTGGTCATATGGTATAAAAGAATAAATGTATTCATACAAACAGTAAGTAACAATAAAATATTTTGAGGATATATTTGAAAATAAATTTTAACATGCTAATACTTATCCTAAATGTTGATCTTAAGGGCGTGGTTCAATCATTTGTTACTATTATTAATTATAATTATCAAACATCTTAAATAGCATATTAATTTGATCAACACACTACATACTACTATAGACGTTAATTTAAAGGCATACCAAACAAGGCCGTAATGGTATGCTACATATGTTAGTTAAAACATAATTTGACTTATTGTAGTTACTTCATTTGTTTTGTGCGGTTAATTAAATATTTGAAAAAAAATATATCATGAAAAATATCAAATGATGATTTATATATAATATTAAATATAGATATTTTTACATTCTTTGTGATTAAATAAGTATAATGAGACAATTAAGTAGTCATTAAAAAATTATAAATAAAAAATAAACAGCCTTTGTTTTATAAGTGTTATAAAACTAAGATGATATTATTGAATACAAATATATTGATGATGTTTTTTTTATAAATTTAAATTTTTAAAATTATTGGTTGCACATCTAGTTTAACGAGAATAAGAGGTTTTAAATTCAAATATGATATAGCTCATATTAGAATTCTTTTAATTGTTCATTATATTGGACTTTGAGTTAAATCAAAGATATCAATGATCTTGAGGAAATTTTGGTCAATGTCTTATACATGAATTAACATTTAAGGAAAAACCTATAAAATAAAAAAAATATTCAACTTAAAAAAATGAAAAAATGGACTCCGAATGAATATTAGGTTGATATTTTATAGGAAATAAAATCACCCGATTAAATTCGGGCCCCTAACAAAAAAGTTAGCAGAGCCCGACCATAACCAAATTTAAAAAATATATATATTTTTAATATGGCTAAAATATCACTCTTTTTTAAATATTTTTTTTTAATTCTTATATTTTTTATTATATCTTCTATTATTAGCTCAACTTATTTTTATATATAATTAAATGTAAGTTATTATTTAAATTTTAATATATTAATGTAATTGCCTTGAACTTTAGTATTTTAAATTGATTTGGTGTAGTTGAATATGCAATTACAATTAAAAATATGTTATTTTGATATACATCTTGAATTCGAGTTTGATTATATTTCCATAGTGATAAACTATTAAAAATATTTAATGGGACAAATTTTATATTATTGATTTTTATATTGTATAAAATTAGATCTCAAGATTTGAAAAATTGGAAGCACTTAGATTGATTTATTTTCCTTTAAATACTTTTAGGATGGTTTTCTATGCTTAAAAAGAATTTTCTATCATAAATGCTATGTCACTTGCAACCCCGACATATTTCGGATGCATTTTTTTTAAGACGCGAAAAAATCATCTATCCGAAACCACTTTCAACCTCAATCGATAGCATCCTATTCTTATTTTACCAACTTTTAATCTGTAGTGCTTAAAACATGATGGAAGAAGCAGGAACTGATTGGCTCCGGGTCTGCCTAATAGATCATGCGGAGTAGCACAGTCAAACTGCCAATGCAATGGTGGAATGCTATTCGATGTTCTATTGTAGGAGTGAAACTTGGAAGACTAATATTCTAGCAAAATATTGGAATGCAGGTGTTCCAATAGAAGTGCACATTTCTTTTTCTTCAATTTTTTTTTTCGTTTTTTTCTTTGTGCATTTCTATTTTGTCTTGTAATAAAACATTATTGTTATTATTACAGAAAACGATAAACAGCGTATTTTTTAAAATATATTTAAATATTAAGAAATAATAGAAAAATAGAAGAATAAATAAAATTAAAAAAATAGCCAAAAAAAGTGCAGCACATTCTTCGTCCTCTTATAAAATTACAGCAAATTTTGATTTACTCGTCCTATGTTCCATCTTTATCCAAATAATACATAAGATTAGAGCATCTAATTCTTGGGATATCAATTCATCAACCAGACTGAAAATAATAACATATTGTCGAGAACAAGGAACACGGTAATAAACAAAATCAGTGAATTGCGTATTCAGAAAAAAAAATAGTTTAATTTTGTTCCTTACATTCAGCTGACTGAGTTTCATTTCCCGTCTTCGGGCTGAGAAGAATAATTGAGTATTTTTCTTTCTACCTTATTGTATACAAAAGAAGCACTGTTCTGAAACAACTCTGCAATAAGTATTTTGATTCTTCAATGTTATCTGTTTCAAGATGGTTCTTCTTTCCAACAACTATGGAAAGGTACAAATACTGAGTATAATCGCCGGTATATCTTCCACAACGCCGCACGGTTAAATAAAGTCAGGTTGACCAGTGGATGTAAGGCAACGGTGCCACATCCTACTATTTGGGTTCACAAACCTCGGACATTTAATGACTTCTGGAATGGGAAGGTAGACGTAATGTGTGTTGCATATGCCCGTCGTGATGCCACTAAACCCAGCAAATGCACCATGTACCTATGAATAAAATGTTGGATCCCCATATCAGTAGAACAACTTTTATAATGTACTGAACCAATTTAAAGAGGGTTTAGATACGTGCAAGCAAATATATAGATTCTAAATTAACAAGAAATAGTGAGAGATTAATATAAATAAAGAAAGCATAAGTTTTAGATAACAAGGTTTTTCAACTATAATTCTTTTCGCATCTATTCCTAAATTACAAATTTAGTCCCCTTATCAGTCAAGTCTTTCCGTCTGATTTTTCATCCAAAAAATTCTATTAACTTTATATTTTAGTAACAAAAATATTATTTTACCTTTCTTTTTAAATATAAGAAAAAAACATTAAAATATAACACAACATGATCATGACATTTTACATAATTGTTAAAAACTAATTATTAAACATTATTTTACTTTTACTTTGATTTTTTAAATATTTTTATTGTATTAAGAAAGTAAAGATAAAAATGATATTTCTTAATTATTGTGAAACTTTTATGGAGTTTGATGGAAGGACTATAAGTTCGGAGACTAAAATTTATAAATTTATAAATTTATAATTTATAATTGGATAAAAAAACTCCAGATGAGAAAACATTAGAGGAAATAACTTTTAAACAATTGTAAGATAGAAGTATGTCACTAAGAAAATCTAGTTGGCCATTTAAACTATAGGATATGAAAATGTTTTAAGGTATGGAATAATTCAATTGTTCTTTAGGGCCTCGATGGAACCCAGTTTTCGTCACAAGCTACCATCAGCTCTAGCCACCTTGAGAGCTCTGTATGGGAGCTCATGCAAAGATACAACCAGAGCAGACAAAGGTAGTGAACCACCTGTGTTTGTCCACTTTGCAGCTTTCGCTGCTTCTATTGTTGCAGGTCGCTTCAATGACTACATCCCAACTTGATGCAACAAGGAACACAAGATTTCCAGACAAAGCAATAAACCAAAGAGGAACAAAACAAATATAAATGCACTACAGCAGATGCAACAAAAGACTTTTTTGTTGTACCCTGCAGCAACATCTCATTATCTCCATGAAAAAATCAGTAACAGGAGTTGAAACTTGAGCAGTAGAGCAATAAGTACATACAGCTCATGAAGAGGATTATGTATCTGCACAATTCTTTTTGTGAATCATTTACATCTGACAATATAGTTGTTGAAGAAAATCCTAGAGTTCAAGCTAGAATGCTGGAAAACCAAGCATCTAGATTTTAGGTGATAAAACAGGAAAAGTCAACAAATGCCTTAAATGTTTAAAAATGAACAGAAAACACCTCTAGTCCTTAAGGAGTCATATCATATCTACTCCTTCCGACTTCTCATGAGCTATGGATAATGGTCAAGTAATTACCCAAATGAACAGACAAACTGGTGAAGTAGAGAAATAACACTCTAAGCTTGTTTTATAAGTCGATGACATTTGATGAATGTTTCTCCTATAAATGATTGGTACCACCGCATTTAAAAGGAATAGATATTTAGTCTTAAAATATGCAAGTCCAGAATGTTTCATGCTTACCGCATTTTGGCCTAGTACAGTGCAGAGGATTGCATCGGATGCATTAGCACGGATTGCCCGGATCATATATGTTGGGTCAATGTATTTAACATCTGCCACCAAGTCGATATCCTTGAAATGTCTTTTGATCTGTAGATAAGGTCGCATCATCCAAACATGGATAGTGAGAAAACTACTTTCCTATGATCTTATACACATTATTGTAGCTTGATAATATGCAGAATGGAACTTATTCATAGCATATTCATAACGTATTTACCTCATTGTCAATCAATTCTTAACAAAAGAAAATAAAAGTATAAAGATCAATGAAATATGATCACATCAAAAGCCTTAGCTAGATTTTCTTTGTATAAGATGCGTCATTTCATCAAAGGAAAAACACTTTTTTGGGAAATGAAGCACTCACATTGCTCGACTCCTAACAAGAAATAAATAAAAAGAAATAATGTTCTCCACCTTTCTCGCTATTGTTAAATATGAACCAGGGTTCCCTCAAAGGGTCATAAGCCATTATGAAATTTTCGTGACAGGTTGTGATCAATTGATATTAAGAAGATCCTCTGAAAAACAGCTGTTAAGCAGGATAGTGAAGTAAATGGAAAGATTGCAATTTCATTTAGTAACTAAAGTAACATTGAACTGTGTGATGCCAGTTGCGCATTGCTACATTTTTGTATGCGTCAAACTGTGCCACAACCTATTGCCTATATGTTGGGTACTAGTGATTCCTATTTACCAGCTCTTGCAGATAGGACAAGGTCAAAGCAGAATATGTTGAAGAAAAAATTGTCATGACTATTGAGATATTAACCTGTTGTTGCATGTGAACTCCAATATCACTTAGCACCACATTTCCTGATGCATCTGTGGCATTTGACTTATGCAGTAAATCCTGAAAGTTAAGAAATAAAGTAGTTTATGAAGTGCCGAAGTGAAAAAATGTTATTAAGATTGTCCTGACATTTCAAGGAACATGAAGAGGAAATAACATACTACTACTAGAAGGAGAAATTTTGGCCTCATTATACTTTTACACTTGTAGACTATTAATTTACTTCTTGCAACTTACTTGTCCTGCACCTTCAGCGACACACACAACAGCATGCCCTTTGGTTTTGATAAGGTTCTCAAGGTGTTGTAAGACTCCATTTGGCCCCTCAAGATTAAATGATACCTTCAAAAAGATCAGAGAAGTGAAAAGAAATCTACTTTGTATCCCCACTAAATAAAAAGATTAATATCTATGTGAACTGTGCAAACCTCAGGAATAAGACAGATATCTATCTGCCCACTTGAAATTGATGCATGCATGGCTATAAAACCACTGCTTCTTCCCATCAATTTGACCAGTCCAATGCCATGATATGCACTGCGAGCCTGTGTAAGCATAGCAAATTAATATCCAAGACTCAGAGCTTTCCTTTGTGCTTAAGTAAACTATTATCATCTCATATAGAACTTGAATGAAAAACAACTAAGCAATTACCTCGATGTATGCTGAATTGATAGCTCGCTGAGCTTCTTCTACAGCAGTATCGAAACCAAATGTTTTGTCCATTAGTAGTATATCATTATCAATCGTCTTCGGCACACCAACAATGGACACCTTCAGCTTTCTCCTGCGGCACTGATCCAAGAAAATAGCACAATTAGCCTATCACAGTATGAATAAAAGATGACAGGAATAAGGCTGACAACGAAGTTATGCCCTTATATGAATGAAAGAGTTGGCATCAGCTTGTATACTCCAAATCACCTGATACCTTAGCATAAGAACATTCAGAAAATTAGATAGCTAGGTTTTAGATAGATCTTCAGTAAGAGCACCTCATTATGTATGGCATTTGCTCCAGCATGTGTGCCATTTCCACCGAGTACAAAAATCATATCAATTCCCTTGGCCTGTGGTGTAAAAGAAAATAAAGAATAATGCGTCATGGCATTTAAAGTTAAAAATTTAACAGTTAATAAATCGTTGAACATTCCTTAGCAATATATTTTGGACAAAATATACCTGGATGCTATCTACTATATCGCTGGTGCTAGGCCCTCCACGTGATACCCCCAGCATACTTCCACCAGCAAGATTAATGTTTTGAACCACTTGACGTGAAAGCTGCAAAAGAAGCAGGTTAATTTAGAACTTCATTCAGATTTATCTGCCTAGTCCTTTAAAAAAGATGAAATTCTTCTAACCGGTATTTCTCGCAATCGTTCATCAGAAAATCCACGGAAACCAAATGGAATTCCAACAATATTCTTTACACCATATTTCTCAAGGGTAAGCACTATCTGCAAGTAAACAGATATAACTGAAGTTGAAACACCCTTTCTTAGTCATTCTCAAGTATCATAAAAAAAACAACAGTAAACATGAAACTTAACCCATTTGTGAACTCCTTCTATAGAAACTATAACAGAAGTAGACATCCAAGTTCAGAAGAATAACAGAGAACTAGAGGTACAGATGTATTAAGGCACATGAGATGTGAGAATCTAATAGGCAGCCCAGAGATGGACTATCAAAAACACATTGGAGAAGCCATTGGAAATTAGTACATGGAGATAAAAAAGAAATTGATTAGGAAAACTGTGTTGTAGTGCATGATACACATGCATATGTTATATTTTTTATCTGTTATTGAGAACCAAATATGTTGGATTCAGAGTGGCTATGATTATATTTAAATAGTCCAGAACCAGAGGTCAAACAAATCGAAAACCAATGTGATAATCAATATATAAGCTTTCAAAAACCAACATTAATGATTATGATCATTGGAACTCTTATGTGACATCAAATTTGCGCATAGCCATAAACCAATATGGTAGGTCTCTAAACAATATTTTCTAACATTTCCAAACCTAGAATTGGTTGTCCACTATTCGTGTCTATTTGTGTGCTAGCCCTACAATTCAAGATATCTATCAGGAGGTTGCATAATCAATCAGAAAATTCCAACATGACCACCCACCTTGATAGTTATTCTTGCAACTCTCAAAAAAAGAAAAATCTATTCAACCCTGCATCTAATCGAGTTTTTAGCCTATTCTCTTCTAGTCAATTTTTTTTACTAATGAATCATGTTTGTCTTCTTTTTTGACAGGGTGTTCTTCTACATAAAATCTTGTTTGATATCTCTTTACATGCAGATTACTATCTCCGTCACATGTTTTGGTACATATCAATGCATAAAACAATAAGGATGCAATCCAAAAATACATTCGAAAATTAGAAGATAACATAAGATCCTATGGAAATAGAATGAATTTAAGCAAATTCATATTAATGATTGACCTGTCTAATGACATCATTTAGGCCTGGGCAAAGGCCTCCACAAGTGACAATTCCAGCTTTTACTTCTCTTGGTTCATAGTATATTTGCTTACGTGGTCCAGCACGATGCACCCTAGATTAAAATGAAATACAGTTAGATAAATGAAAAAAACTAGTACTGAAAACAATAATAGAGCCTTCTGTTACAACAAGATGAAATGTAACTTCTATATACAGATAGGCTTTCCTTCGTAAAAAAATATATACAGATAGATTTGAAAACATAAGATGAAATAGGAAGGAGAAATTCTTAACCAAGTCCAAATGAGAGCCCTTTATTGGAAGAAAAAGCTCAATTTTCCTGTGTTTGTGACCGGTAATAATATTTTTGTTGCTGGATTGGCATGTTAAAAACAAAGAAATTCTCCATCGAAAAATTAAATATCCGATGTCATTTGAGTATTACATAATTAAATATGTTAACCTTATAGATATCAAGTTAGTGTCACAAATACCTAAGATCTATGTGACAAAGAAATGCAATTTTTTTAAGGCAAAAGCAATTAGAATTTTGTTCTACAACTTTATTGGTAGCTGATTATGTTGAAATGGTTTAAAATCTTTTTTTTAGGTAATGTTTAAAAACTTAGAACTTTGGTGATTAAATTTTAAACTTTCATTTTGAAATACTGGAAGTAGAAATGGTGTCACAGGCAAAGATATAGTAGAAGAAAGGAGGAAATAAGTTAATCAGATCATTCACAGGAAAATTAGGCATAATAGAATTGTATAATAGTTCTATGCTTTGGTTAGCAACAACAATTTTCTTAGTACCAAAAAGAGGATTCAATTTTCTTCAAAGTTAATAGTCAAAGCATGACTATAATAGAAATGCAGATGATCTGTATATATTGAATGGAAAAAGGCACAAGAAGACAATGTAAATACCATTGCTCAACCCAGCTACAATCTGGGTCAATGCACTCAGCACCTGCAGAAGTTGGTGAAGCAAATTTTATAACCTGGACGAAGAATAGCGAATTGAGAAGTTTGCATCTTTATGTCTAACAAATTCAGACATCAACTCCAGTTCAGCTTTGCAAGGATACAACTCTCTATCTGGCAAAAATGTATTTTGAAATAGTCTTAAATTATCTTTTCTTACATTCTCATTTTAGTGAATTATAACTCTCTCAAAAAAGACCAAGTATAATTCATGTATTTTTTTTCATGCAGAATTTGAAAACTGGGATATTTAGAACTGTTCGGTAATCAATAAAGCTCCTAAAAATTATCTTTACAAGTTCAATTAGAGGTATAAAGCACCATTTTTTATCATCATGCAAAGGATAGGAAGAAAAGATATAAATATGAGATTCAAGGAAGAGGCTTCGGCTGGGGCATACCTTGATCTCAATTTGCATCTAATTTATTATTCTATTTATCATTCACAATAGTTGCTAAAAAATTTTAAATGATAACTAAGGTACTGACTAAACATACACGGTACAAAATAAACTGATATCCACATAATCTGTCAATACACTAGATGACTTTTATAGAAATTCATACACCAGATTTCGTAATATTTTTCATGAAAATAAATGTCATTTCCTGCTTTCCTAAATGAGAAATATTCTGTCACATATGCTTGCTCAATTTATGACTATCTCACTTGATAAATGAAGCAAAATTACCGAATAGAGCATCTCAAGGTTACATATAGAAGATTGACCTTTAGAAGTGCTCTATCATCATCGTTCACATAGCCATTCCACATATCTTCTGGCGCACCATCGGTGAGATCTAGAGGACCTCTATCAAATCCAAACAACAAAAGGAATCATCATTTTCCAAATATATTTTCCTTGTAAAAGAAGGCAAAGAAAAATATTCAATGGGTACAAGATAAGTCAAGGCCTTAGTAGATCCTCCAGAATGTAAAATAAGAACCTAATTGGACAAAAATGCAATTGTTCAGCTTGAAAATAAGTTATGTCAATCAAACAAAGGATAACCTGCTTTTGAGTGAGAATGTAGTTGGCCTTGGTCGTACATCAAGAATATCCCTCAAATGTGGTAAACTGAACCTCCTATCAAAATCCTCCTGGAACTGCTTTTTCCATTCTGGATTACTAAAATCAATATCCCCCTTGATATCAGCATCCTTAATATCCGAAGCCTGGGCTCTAGTTATAGTCACCTTGTTAAATCTCCTGTTGTTAACATTGCCAAAAGTTGGAAACAGAGTAGCAATGTCTTTTTCAGCATAATGTTGACGTATGCTAATTAAACCGGCTCCATTTATAGATGCAGCAAGAGCCATACTAAAGAGCACCTGGAACATACAAATGGTGAGAAAAATAAACATAAACAAATTGTTGAGAATATAATGAAATATTAATCTCAACCTCTGAAAAATTCCGCAAGAACAGATTTTTCGAAATTAACTAAGACGATATTATTACAGTTTAAAGAAGTTACAGCCGGTGATTCGTTTTTAGAGATTCCAATGCAACAAGTTATCTGTTTGTCAACATTGTCACAGATCCCTTGATTTGTACTAAATCACGACACAATGAACCATCATCTGCGTCAAATCTCGCGCATTTGTGCGATCTAGCAAAATCTTATAAGTTAAAAGACAAAAAACAATACAAAAACTACAGAGTCCGACACAGTTGACCAGGAAACCCACAGGGATTTGATCACCATTACATACCGACAAGATGAACATTTGAAACAAACCACAGTTTGCTGCACTAACAGATGCAATCACAGACTCCACAATACGCGGACTTGCGAGCCATCAGAAAAATTACCAACATTTCGCAAACGCAAACGTAGAAAGCCCGTCTCCTTGACCAAAGCTCCGAACTCCAAGCTCCAAATTCGATCCCAAAACCAAAAGGGATCGAACCAACAACAACCCCACGAGACTTGTCAAGAACACATCAAACATGCATAAAAAATATCCCAAAAAATCACAGAAAAAAACAAGATAAGCCACTGGAATCGAAGGCACAAAGATCAGTGAGTTCTAAGGATTACCTCAATCGACTGAGGGATCGAACAACGAGAACTATTTCGGTCGCTGGAGGAGAAGAGAGATGCAAATATAAAGAAAAAACGAGAGGAGTTGAAGGGGGCGGAGGTGAGGGGACTCCTTGCTTTATGCTTCCGTTCGGGGTTTGGCGGTAACCGGACTCTGCCTTTGAATAGAAACGGTGAAGTTACCGCGAGGGTTGGTTTCGTCGAGAGGCCCAATGATACATTCACGCCTCCATTTTAAGTCGTTGAGCGGTTGACAGTGGACGTCCAGTTGATGATGTGACTGATCTGGCTCTTTCCTATTGGTTGCCAAGTTGGGACCGCGTCGGAAGTCAATCTGGACCCACTATACGAGCTAATGGGAGGAGAAGAACATGAATTAAGAGAGGGCGGATGTAGAAGGGTCTTCCCCGGCGGTCTCGGAGAATATCCACACTCCATTAGTCCCATTGGTTCGAGCTGTGATATTTTTACGCTTGCTCCTACTTTTTATGTTTGGATTCTTTTTTTAACTAAATCTCAAGTGGATATTTTCGAAAAAAGTGTGTTAAATTCCAAAAGTTCCACCATATGAAATTCAATATTTACTCCACTCCATAATCAATAGTTTATATTTGAAAATGTTTGAAATTTTGGATAAGAGATTCTCGAAAAATTTAAAACATTTATTTGTTGATAGAGTCTAAGGAGGCGTCGCATTAGCTTTCAATATTATTTAAAAATAATTTATATTATCTAATAGAAATGTTATTAGTTGTTAAATTATCATTAATGTATATTAACATATTTATTATAAATAAGTAATTTATTTGATAGTTCATATTATGATATTCACTTAAAAAAAGATTACTAAGTAATATATATTATTTTATCAAAATATCTTTTATAAATAGCAACGATTAAAAATTTTATATTAAATTAAAACTTATAAATTTAAGTCATAAATTCATAATTAATGTATTAAGTAACTAATATCCTTCAAAATAAAATAATAATTTGTGAGTAATATCAACAATAATTAATAATAAAAATATTTTAGTTAATAGTATTAAGTGATATATTTTTATCTGTAATATGAATAGTAATACAATATTATATTATATAAAAATTAAATAAATTATATTTATTATTTTTTATTAATTTATCATTATTGTTATTATTATATGATATATTTTTTTATTTATGAAAGATTTAGAAGGACGAATAAAGGATCTAAATATAAGTAAAATTATCACTTAATTGATAATATGAAAAGACACCCTCGTTTAGATAATTTAGATTGTTATCTCATAAATAATTAGTGTTATTAGGAAATTTCTATAATTAGAATAACTAAATAGGATGATATGATAGACCTAATTAATTTTAAGTTTAGATTATCAGTAAGAAAATATCTTTTAATATTTGATTTGAGATTTTCTTTGTTAATCTTCGATTTCCAAATTAGTAAAGTATTAATATATTTAGCATATCTTTATTTACAAAAGAAACTTGTGTTTTTATGTTTATGTTATTATAGGCCAACGAGAAGAAATTCAATTGGATATAGGATGCACTAAAGTTTATGAGAATAATACTCGAAATTTTTTATATAATGTTTTCTAAGATGATTATTCATTTTTTGTGGTTTTTTTCAACTTTGAAAAATTTTATTGAGTTGTTCATATGATTTTTGGGGCCTATTCCAAATGGCTTGCAAAGGTCATAAACAAGTTTAGGTGGAATTTAACTTCTAAATTTTATTTTCTCACGAAATTTTAGAAATTGTATGCGTTTGTAACAGAAAAATGTATATTTTTCTTGTACGTATTTTTTTTGTGAATCTAATATTTAGACATATGTATCACCAACCACAAGATATATATATATATATATATATATATATATATAATCGTTTTGATGAAAATAAACTCGTAAAGAAAATATTTTTTTAGAAAAGTGAATTCAAAAAAAAAATATTTCATGGGTTTGGCATATACATTGAATATATGAAAAAAAATAAAAATTGTACAACTAGATTCCTTTTTACATATGTAAATCCCAAAAATTTAAAAGAGTACTTATGTCCGATATAAAATTTCATATCAAAATTAAATAAGGACATTTAAGTCAATTATAGTGTATTTAGCCCAAAATCTATAGTATTAGGTATATTAAGACCTTTTAAACTACATATGCCCGATTCTTCAATGTCATAAAACTCTAATATAACCTTCTCTCTCTCTCTCTCTCTCTCTCTCTCTCTCTCTCTCTCTCTCTCCCTCTCTCCTTTGGTG
>LTAE01000828.1:4328-38460 GCA_001647135.1 Pontederia paniculata
TATATATATATATATATACGTCTCTCTCTCTCGCAAGTAAGCATTGATCAAGTCCTAATTAAAGAGACACGTAATTAATCTCTTGACTTGACTTAATTAATTAAGTACTATCTTCCCCACTTTGTGAAGCTTTCATGACTTAATTGGTTAGTTCTATTGTTAAATCATTGACCGCAGACCATTATAAAAAAATACCTAATAATATTGATCTCATGAAGATATCATCTCTTCTTATCAGAACCATATATATATTTTAATGAGTATATATATCCGGGTGGATGTATACATATAACTGATTAATCAATGGGCTTTTGATATACCGGTCTTTCTGCTGATCATAATATAATTATGCATAATATTGACATCATCAGACTCGATCAATTCACTCTGAAATTTTAAAGTACTGGTGTTGTTTGGTACATTGATTAATAAGTTGGATAGATGTCATGCTTAATTAATTAGTTAACTTTGCATATAGCAAGCAAAAGTAACACCATAATGAAGTAGATTATATAGTACCTTAAGCATTAAAAATTAATCTGATCGATATTCAAGTGACAGTGAGTTCTTTATTATTCCATGTTAACTCTTTTTTAACAATTATTTAATTAATATATAATAAGTTAAAAAATCATATTAACAAAAAAAGTTATTCTATAAATGATTATATTAAACATATAATATGCTATTATTGTCAATAACATATTACTTAATGTTATCATAAATTTGGCATAAAAAAATATAGGCTTTCTAAAGATGGCCGCAAAAAATAAAAAAAATTAACAAATGTCAAATTAGTCTACTTAAAACAACCATAGTCGCAGAGTTTAGCAAATGAATAAATAAAAAAAAAACATGGAGCCACTGAAACCTGCATTCTTAAAATAAATTCCAGTTGAATTTATTGGAATCTTCTGGATACAAAGGAAAACATTTTTTATATTTTCTTTATTATATAAATGAGTGTTTTAAGAAGAGTTACGTTGCACTTGGGTATCATGTAAATAAAAGATATAGTGAAATGTAAAAATTCGTGACAACACTTTCTAACCCTCGACAAATCTAAGAACAAGGGGGCATATGATACATGACTCAATTTTAAGAGATCTTGACGTCGATTTTTATTAGTGAAATTTATATACTTTTGAATATTTTCTTTCTAACATTAAAAAAACTCTAATAAATCCAATTTAAAGCCCACAAAACATCACCTATTGGGCTGGCCCAAGCCCATTCTACTACTAATCTCTGTATTTCTTATGGGGTCTGATAAAAATAAAATAATATTTACATTTGACTTGAATATTTAAGAAACTTAAATCTATGCGATGAAGTCTTTTAGAATTATCTAAAGAGTATTCTCGACGTATAATAAGTAAAAAATTCCAATCATTTGGGGTATAGTTCATTGGTTTAACTAATTCGATTATTGGACTAAACGTTAAATGTCTTAAGATAAAATTTCAAGATCGTCCAATAAAAAAATTCTCATTTATAATAAAATAGTTTATTGTTTATTTTTTATCACAAATTTTAATTTGTAAGCGCAAACGAATATTGATTTTAGTGATACATTTTTAAACATCAAGTATACGTCCTAAACATGTGACTGATACATTCCTATGTTTTCACCAACCTTTTTATCCGGTTTTTCCAAGTTTTTGTGATTTGTAGTTTATATTTTATATTGTTGCTAATAGATAATCTATTTTTTTTGTTATTCGATATATAACTTTTAGTACCTTATATAATCCTCTTAAACTCAAAATTGTTGGACTCGGTCTGTTGATATATGATTTATTCTTTATTAATACATGCAATTAAAAACATGTGAAATAATTATTTTATGCGGAGAAATACTTTTTTTCGTCCAATTGTTTCTATCAATCGAAAATTAATTGTTTAAATTGATGGTTAACTTTTTATTATTAAATAAATTTTAAAGTGTAGAAGACCTTAATCCAAGTTTAACAAATCATAATTCGTCTCATTGGATCAATCCATGGATGTGGACCATTAAGTATTAACTTGGCCACTTTCTACATGAAAATAATAAAAAATATGCAATGGTCTAATGATCCTAACTTCCAAGATTGCACATGGGAAGTTTAGTTTAGCACATAAATAATATGATCAAAATGATCAGTAGCATCCTCATGGACTTTTGATCAAAATAATGACAACATCTCTAATTGCATAATTGCATGCTATGAAGAAAGTTACATACAAATTAAATTATTTATTGACGTGTCTTAAATTATTATAGCCATCATATAAAAATGGAAAAGGATAAAAAATAATAATATAAATATTATAATGTAGGTAACAATATTTATATTTGATAATTAGAATTTGCAATTATGTTTATCTTTTGCTAGTGAAATCTTTTATGACGAATATTTTTATTTATGGATATTTTTCTTTTATTCACGTTGATTAAAAAATTACTATGCTAATCTTTTTCATATTTTTTCGTCGTTTATTTATATCCTTCGACGCTATAATTTTTAATATTATCAAACCATACGAATACGAACGAGTTGATTCAACTAGTAAATAGTCTCAATTTGAATCTTGAAGTTAAGGCTCATTTATTATAATAAGGAATATTAATTGGGGTTCAAGAAATGGACTATAGTAGAGTAGTAATATTTTGAAAAGACCAACTACGCAAAGAAAAAAAATGTGATAGAAAAGTACCTATGTTTATAAGAAATCATTTTATATTTTAATTCAAGGTTTTCTTTAGTGGGATTTTTCTAAGTTCAATTTCTAATTGTGTTCTTTTCAAATTTCATATTGTTACTAATAAATATTCTACACATTATTTTAAGATATTCAATAATTTTTTATATTTAAGACTATTAGAACTGAACTAAAATTTGTTACCCAAATAATTTCTTTAGAGTTTGGTTACCCTGATGCTTATCAATCCGTTCATATATATATTATTAATTAGTGAAGCTAACGCACGTGGAATAGTGTCTTACTTATTTTATGAAGATAAATATTTCTTTTTCAAAGTCGCTTGCAATTGATTTTTATCAATCAAAAACAATATTCAAACATTGATGGTCACCTTCTACACTTGGGAATTTTAACTAGATTAGCTCATAATATGCACAAAATGATCAAAAAGCAGCCTCAACTACTTTTTGGTCAAAGTGATGACAACATCTCTAATTGCATATCAAGAAGAAAAATAAAAAAAATATTTTTAACGACTGGTTTTAAAGTTGAATTCTAAAATTTTCATATTCATATACAAAAATAGAGAATATATATATAATAAATTTTACTTTATAAATATAGAATATTATTCGATTTTAAATTTATGACTAAAATTAAAGTATATTGCTGAATCATCTTCTAATAATTTAATTTAAATATTTTAATTTTAATTACAGACGATACTTTATATGTATAAAATAAAATTTGTTCTCCTCTTATCCTCAACAAATTCCTCTCTCTATATAAAGTAAGATGTCATCATGCAATACCTCCACGTCCTCGTGTGTTCCATGGTCATCTCCTTCGTGATTGGTCCCTCCATACAGTGGGTAAGATTGAATAAATCTATCACTATCCAACATTATGTGAGAAAAAGGAAGAAAAAAAAATGATCACTTCTGAGTTTGATTTCGTGATGTGAATATATAAGAGCTAGGCATCATTTTTGAGAGACATAAAATGTCATTATATATTTTAATTTGCTAAAGAATAAGCTTTAGCGACAGATTATTCTGTCGCTAATAGCGACTTGATTTTTGCGATAGTTTTTTATCGTCGTCGGGTTGTCGCTAAGTTATCGCTAACATATTTAGCGACAGATCATCGACGGTTGTCGCTGAATCCTACTATTCTTGTAGTGGTTGTTAAGATCTTGATCTTTTACGATTTATTTTATAATCTTCCTATATTTAGTTCCCTATCGTTCCAACGATCTAATTTGTAGGATCTTTACGATCTTCATAAGATTTTTAACAAAATCAAACGATCCTTATTCGATCATCGATCTTGCAACCTTCATCCGATCTTAAGTAAGATATTGATTTTAACAACCTTACTAAAGAATAATTTAAAATGGATCGAGGAGAAATTGGAATTAAAGAATAATTCTCATCACTTTGCACAATGTCGTTGCACAATGGAAAATATGACTTGTTGCTTAGTGTACAAAGATATGGAATTTCATCCATCAACTTTTATCTTTTTGACGACTGTAGAACAAAAGAAATCAGAAAAAGAAGTATAACTAAGTGCCACGCAACTTACAAAAAACGACAATATCTTTTAATTTATGATTTATTCTGTGGATAGAGTACAATATAAGATTTTAAGTGAGGATCATGCACCCACTTTCTTCATGAAAGACACATAAATGGTTTTGCCAAAAAAAAAACAACACTTAAATGCTGTCTAAATAATTTTTTTAGGATAAGATTTGAATTTCCAAATCAACTATTGTTTTAATTTTAAATTTTAAACTGTGGTAAAAATTAGTCATAAGCAGATGCTTTTCTTAGAAAGTATTCGAATAAAATAAAGAAAACAGTATAGAACATGAAATAATAAAAGATTAGTAATTGAAAAAACTTTTATTATTATTTTTCGATGATTAAGTTTTGTAAGTATTTAAGCATAACGATAAAGTTTTATTACTATTTTACAAAAGGTAAAATTGACATATATTAATAGTATTATATATGTACATCCAAATACAAAAAAACTTTCTTCACTATAAATATCAATTTATCAATCAAATGCAATAAAAAATACTGTTTAACTCCTTACCTTCTACCATTATGCTTGATTATTATTACATGCATTATACACACATTTTGTTTTTCATATATGTTATGAAAAATTGATGAGAGAGAAAATCACACACACAAAATATACACAAATTTACGAATTTTACTTTTAATTGGGCTACATTTTCAGGGGCGGCTGGAGTTCTTTCTTTCATGTGATAAAACAGTAGATGATACAAGATATTTTTGATATGGTAAAACAATTATGAAAATATATATTACATATATTTGGGACTTCATCGCCCCAAATATTCAACAGTTGTGATGTGCAGGAGATCATATGTTTCCATTAGGTTAAAATTCAAAGTATTATCAGTAATATATATTTTAGATTGATTAATCCAATTAAAATTAAGTTTACATGCAATGATCACATCATCATTTTGTCTCCTTCTTCCACTTGTCTCATTGGATCAATCCAACCACGTCTGCCGCGGAGGATGTGGTACGATTCTACACGTCAATCATCCAAACTTTCTTGGTCACTTACTCTTAAATTAAGATATTGGAACTAGAAATCAAATTAAATCATGCATACTATGCATAAAGTGATCAGTAGCCGCCTCAATATTTACTTGGACAGCATCTCTAATTGCATGCCAAGAATAAGATTACTCTCTCTCTCTCTCTCTCTCTCTCTCTCTCTCTCTCTCTCTCTCTCACTTCTAGTCAAAATGATGACAGCATCTCTAATTGCATGCCAAGAATAAGATTACTCTCTCTCTCTCTATCTCTCTCTTTCTCTCTCTCTCTCCCTCTATAAAGCAAGCACATCATGCA
Organism: Pontederia paniculata; assembly: GCA_001647135.1. Taxonomy (NCBI): domain Eukaryota; kingdom Viridiplantae; phylum Streptophyta; class Magnoliopsida; order Commelinales; family Pontederiaceae; genus Pontederia; species Pontederia paniculata. The sequence goes on from LTAE01000828.1 coordinate 9,923, forward strand.
TGCAATCCTCCGTACTCGTGCACCAAAACCTTCAACACTACAATTAAGACGTACATCCGCAGCCATGGACCTGCTCGCGGCCGGGCTCCTGGTCCTCGTCCTGTGCTCCACGGCCACGTCCCTCGTGACCCCATCCCGTGCAGCAACTACTAGTTCAGATCTTCCACCGGCCGTCCTCGACATCGACGGCCAAAGCCTCATCCCGGGGGTGAAGTACTACGTCCTGCCAGTCTTCCGCGGCTTCGGCGGCGGCCTCACCATCGGCGACCGCAGCGACAAATGCCCGCTCTACGTGGCCCAGGCCCCCTTCGAGCTCCAGAAAGGCCTCCCCATGACCTTCACGCCCGTGAACCCCGACGACGACGAGTTCGAATATATATATATATATATATATATATATCTTGTAATTGTTATATAAATTAATCACACCATGCATATAGTGTGCATGGTTGGGGTTGAATAAATCTATCTATCACCATGCAATATATATGTTATGTTAGAAAATAAAGGAGGAAAAAGAAGTAATATGTGAGATTGATTACTTCTGAATTTTCTTTAGTGCATGGTGTGAAGATGAGGCCATATATCATATTTTGGTGATTATATATATCTAAAGGTAGCATGCCTCCATTTTTTTTCCACTAGAATATATATTTCAATGCTAAAGGTCCACTTCTCCTAACAAAATTAATAGCATCGATTTCGAACTTCAGAGTCGTCAATTTGATAAAAATTTACTCTATTATTTTCGTTCGAATATTAAATTATTTAGATGCTCGTAATCCTAAACATCATCGATGAATTTAAATAAATATATAATTGTGTAAAATGTATTTGTGTGTAGTTGGATATTTTTTTGGGTGAGTGTAGCTGAATTATTTGTGTTTGGATATATTGTTTAGGATTTCTTTTGTCGTGGAAAGGGTACAATATATGTAAAATTTTGAGTCAAGATTGTGCACCACCCACTTTTATTTATGAAAGACACGTAGATGGATGATGTCTCATTCATGCATGCAATTGCTGACCAATTCCATAACACCGTAAGAGAGCACATAACACGAGCATACGTATGGCTCTTATCTGTAAGTAACTCAGCACGAGGGCGGCTACTAATTACTTGTTTTAGGCTCATCTGCATGTTCACATAATGACTATCTATCAAGTGCTCTATATATTATATTATATGTTTTAATACGGGTTACAAACAAACTGACCAAGCAATATAGTTTCTAAAAAATACTATTACATAATATAGAATAATGAGTTAATTATTTGTTTACAATATTACTTTTTTTATAGCTCCTAATATTAAAAAATAGGATAAAATTGATGTTCCAAATCAACTCGAATTTTGATTTAAAATTTTAAAAATTTGATCTTAAATTGTCAAAAATGAATTTAATGATCAAAATCATCGCTAAAATAGTCTACTTAGTAAAAGTGCTAAGTAAGCTCTCCAACCTCAAAAAATTTCTAGTGTAACGCCCTGACCATGGCTAGTTTTTTCGAGAAGAAAAAAAAATGAGGGTTGAGATTTAATGTTATCGAGAAGAAAAAAAATAAATTTGTTTGCATATTAAGCATAATTTATATACATTTCATAAGCATAGTCATGCATATTTTATAGTTTATTTATCTTTTCTTACTTAAGAGTCGGCATCTACATAATGTGTATTTTCTATATGTCCAGGTGTTGTTGGATGCATGGCGGAGGATGGATGGAAGAACGAAGGAAAAAAATGGTTTTTAACGGGCCGTTATATCTGTCACGGGTCGTGACATCTTCTATCACGACCGTGATGAGTTGTCACGGGCAATTTCAATGGAGTTCAGCTTCTGTCACGGCCGTGACATGTTTGTCATGGGCCGCGACATATACTCATCAAGATTTCCTCTTCGATCATGGCCGTGATACCCAGATCACGGGCCGTGACGTTTGAGATTTTAATTCGGTCACGACCCGTCGCGGGCGTGACACGCTTCAATTGATTATCACGGTCGTGACATGTGCACATTGTTCAGTCACGACCGTGACATGTTTGTCATGGGCCGTGACATATACTCATCAAGATTTTCTCTTCGGTCACGGCCGTGATACCCAGATCACGGGCCGTGACGTTTGAGATTTTAATTCGGTCACGACCCGTCGCGGGCGTGACACGCTTCAACTGATTATCACGGTCGTGACATGTATGTCACGGGTCGTGACAACTCCCTAGAAATGGGGTCATTCGGTCACGGCCGTGACACTTCTGTCACGGGCCGTGACAAGTCTCAGAGATTGTCATCGTTCGGTCACGACCATGAGACATTTGTCACGGACCGTGAGAGTTTGCGGAAATTTATATTAAAATATATTTTTTAAGAGATTTTTTGACGGTTCTGATCTCCTATCAATCCTACTTTTATCATTGACGAATTTTATCATTCCAAGGCCTCTCCATCCCTATAAATACCACTCAAAACTCTAGAGGAAGAATGCTTGGAGCCTGGGAGAACTTAAAGAAGGAGACAAAGTGCTGCAGGATTGACGATCGTCAAGAAACCCAGGGTGTAATTGTTTTGTATTATTTTATTTGTTATTATTCCTGTATCTTCTCCTATCTATACAGAGGATGAACTCCCATGTTTTATTTTTATTTTCTTTTGAAGGATTTTTATTGTAAAAAGGAAAACTAAGAAACCCTAGATTTTGTTAATATTAATTTGAGTTATTTTTCAATCTCTTGCACATGCTTTGTTGGATTCCTAATGAAATATTTTCTTGATTAATGATTTATGAATGAATTATTATCTTGGATAAGAATGATTTATTTGTAAGGCATTGGATCTAAAAATATATGTACTTTTTATACATTGATGTGATCACATCTGATGTCATCCTAGATAGGAATGTTGGATGTGAGATCTGTGGAATTATCATCTTGGATAGGAACGATCCATAGTCTAGATTTTATAAATTAATGCAATTCAAAACCCTAATAGAGAGTTGTCATCCTATATAGGAACGATTATCTTATTAAATTTGATTTAGTAGATGAATCCTAGATAGGACATTTAAATTTCAGTAAAACCTAATTCTCTTGAGAAAGATTAAAAACCTAAATTGATTTATTAAAACTCAGAATTCTCTTATTTATTCATCCAAGTTCAGTACTCAAGTCATCATTTTGACGCTTAATTGTTATATTTTTACTATTATTTAATCTTTAAATTTTATAATCATTAAATTCTTCAAACTCAATGTTTGTACCCCTCTCATTAAAATATTGTGTTTGATATTGATAGAATAAATTTCTCGTGGGATCGATACTCAACTCACTGTTGAATTATTACTTGATACGATTAGTGCACTTGCTAGCAATTTTATATGCATAATTAACACACATCATTTACCTTTTAGAAAGGTTTTGAAATTATTAGTTGTATACATATTCTCATGTTTTCTTGTCTTAATATTCCTCTGATTGTGCTTCTCATTCACTTTATGTCTTTGATCATGCTTTTCTATGTTAAAATAGGCAACCCAAAAAAAAGAACTCTTAGATATCGCCCAGTCTGACGGGTGAATTCATCGAAAACAAAAGAACTCTCATTGTACAGGCTTCCATTTTCTATTAATGCATAATTTGACACAAGAGTAGTGTCTGTATGCAATTTGTGTTTCAATTCCATTGTTGAACCTTTTTCCGCTAGAACATTAGGCCACTTGAAGAAGTTCGCACATCCTAATTACTATGTAACCATATATGTAACATGATGAACAAATCATCAAATTATCCTCTAAAAGAGATGATCAAACGAGAAGGATGACCATTGAGGTGTACTGTCATCCATTTTTATCCAAGTAAAATATGACATTTTGAACATCACTGAAAATTTTGTGTTATGGTAAATTCCAAATTATTCAGACCGTTAGACCCATACATGTATATGCTGAGAACAAGGAATGAGCTTCTTCTTACACATGCACACACATATTCAATTATATATAACACGGAATCAACTCATTTACATTAGAAATAAGGTTTAACATACTTAATTAGGATATAAAAAAAATTAGAAGAGAGAAAAAACTAATGACGAGAGATTTTTACAGAGATGGATAAATGGTGTAGGTAACACCTTTCATTTTTTTTTTCATCGAAATAGTTAACCAATTGAACAAAACAATTAGTCACATTACATTAATTTTTCTATAGTATTTGTTCACGATTTTTCTTAGGGGTTGACTATTATGAAAACTAAAAAATCATCAGATTTGAGATAAAATTGGATTTTTTAAAATACTTTTAAGAAGGATTTTTTTCAGTAAAAACTATCCTTAATAAATTAGAAGGTACTTGACTTTGGAATTTCCTGGTCATTCTCTTTTTTCTTTATCGCAAAAGCTTTCTCATTGTTCCTTTTTTTTCTCATCATCATGATGCCCCCAATCTAATCTGCTAGAGATGAGCAATCTAACTTCATTGTGAAACGGCTCCCAAATAACAAACAAAAGCTATCAAAACGCCCCCTGCGCTAAAGTTTAATTAACCATCAAGAACTCTACCTAAATGTAACTTGTCATTTTTTTTCCCAATAAATGAAATCCATATATCAGTACCTGGCCTGCAAATACCAAACCTGCACTGACATTAAAGCAGCAAAGATTGGGAAAATAACAAGGAAGACAAGGATCGTCAGAGCGTAAACATGCACATACTGATACTAACTAATAGTTTGACGTAGAAATATTTATTAAGTCAAATATGTGATAACAGTCATCACCAGATACCAGACACCACACCTTCACACATCAAAAAAACGAAAAAGGCCACACCCATAAGCCATATATATTAGTATTGTTGACCAAAGTTTCTAACCATATACCATGACATTATTTATTGTGTACTGGCGACAGTTCTCCTTTATCTTCAGCGAGCTTCATATTGCACAACTGCAAAAATCAAAGCACCATAAGAATAAGTTATTTAATTACTCAGTTTAAAGTACAGCATTCCTTGATATAAAGTTATCATCCTGATTTTCATATAAGGAGTGGTTATTTTGCTGAAAGAAATAGTTTTATTACTAGTGGAACAGAAGGGAATGCATCATCCCTGGAAAAGGAAAAAAATGAGAATATCATTGCCTAATGTCAACACAGTTGGTTCTTACTGTTCTCTGGTTTCTTGATTTGGTCATACTTGAGAATATGACTATTATGTACAACTTGACATGATACATAATATACCTAAACTATACTCTTAGCATTTCAGGATATGAAGATGCGAAAGAAAACTAAATGATATCAAATGCAAGAAATGGTTGTCTGTTTATATATATCAAATTTTTTTTTAACGGGGATATTTTATCTAGGAGTGTGTGTGTTTTGCATCAGTGCAACTCTTAAACCAATGAGGCAGTGCTGAATCTTAGTGTTATTGGAATTTAAGTACTAATGCATATAAAACTACAATGTTTTTTCATGGAACAAAACTACCAATATCAATAATGCTTGGGTTTCTTGGATTTATCCCGAACTTCTCTCAGATATGTAATATGTAAGGGCTACTACTAACCGAGTAAATCAAAAGGCTAAGTTTCACTCTTCCCATATATTATAAAAAAGTCAAACCCCACTGGAAAACTTTCGAGTAGAGACATGCGTACATAATGTTCTAAATAGAACTTGTTCTAGGCTTAGCGATAATGAGATATCAACACATCCTGATGTTCATCTGGGCATCAAGAAAAGACAGCAAAGTTCACTAATCCTAGGTTATCAAACTAAACCAAGAAAGTTCCATTGTTATGTAATATGTAAATTTAAACCCCCTTCAGCGAGAAAAAAAGTTTACTCGGTACAAATACATGTTACATAAGTCTATCTGATGTTTTATGGTCTACTTATATTGCAATAACGAATGTGCCAAAGAACCAACAACGAATATATATGTTTCGTATTAACAAAATTGTTGGACTTTTTGTTAGCTTCAACCTATTTAATCATCGGTTTTATGGTTGGCTTGTCAGACCATACTTATCAGCCAAATATTTGTTCCCAGCACACAAATATAAACTCTCCGAGGCATGCCATAAAGGAGCACTGTTGGTGCAACCTTAGCCTCTTCAAACCAAGTATCCACTTATACAAAGATTAATTCTGAACTTGGCTTCAACCTATTTCTGAATTCTTTACCTCCACGAGCAACTTTGGCGGGTATCTTCGTATATATTTATTATGCATACTAAGCAGCACTAGATGAGTTTATAGTCTATGATCAATCAATAACTAATCGTAGCATCTACAAGTTCTAATGAGTTTATAGTCTATGATCAATCCCAAACCATGGATTCCAAAGACTAATTTTTCAGAACAGAGCAAAGACTAAACATAACACAATAAACCATCAGAGCATTCAGGAGAAGAACAAAAGGAAGAAACTTGCGTACTTCTTCGCGTGCGCTTCTTGTAGAGGATGCGGTACCCACACTCCCTGCACTGGATCACATCACCGAGCTTCAGAGTGTTCTCTCTTGCGCAATCTGTGCAAGAAAAAATATGTTTCTCATCAATTCAATCATCACGTTTTCATGCCATCGACGCCAAGGGAATCGAATCAAAGAAACAACTTGAAGAATCAGAAACCAAAATTACCTCCACAGATGTAATAAACGGGCTCAGGCATCGGTTGATCCATGGATTGAAGAACCAAAACCTACTGTTCCAGAGACGAAGAAGAAAGGAGAAGGCCGAAGTGGTCAAAACTAAGAATCTAATCGAAGGATTTGAAGCAGAAGAACCGGAGGAGGGGTTCTGAATTGACCTACCACCGCCTTCTCCTCTTGCTCTGCTCTGCTCGGCGACGGCGACGGCGACGGCGAAGACCAAAGAATAAAAAGTAGACGATAACAAAAAGAGGCGGCGGTTGAGGTTTTATAGGGTTCTCGACCCGAAGTTGGTTGCGGGTTTGGATTTAGTTTCAGAATCCGAATTTATTAGAATTCTATGCCAACAATATATAAACAATTAAAAATGCTTAATAACAATACTAAAATTAATAAATCCAAATATATATGCTAGTTAATTTAGTAATTAAAAATATATGCTAGTTAATTTAGTAATTAAATCGTAGTTTGGAATAATCTTATATATTATCGTTGTTGAAAAATAAGAATGATTTGTTAAGCGACATTATTATATAGTTGTTAACATTTTTTTTAAATTGAGATGAAACGATCATATTAATTTTTTATTAATACATTAAATATTTGAGAAAAAAACGTCATCCTGTGATTTGAGATTTGCAAGTACAGGTTTCTATGTTTATTTATTTTCTTTTCCTACAATGAAAGTATGTTAAGAATATAAATATAAATATACTAATTTTTATATTAGTTTAATTTTTTAAGATTATTGATAGTATATCTAATTAAATATAGTATTAAAGTAAAAAAAATTGAGTTCAAATCTCAATTTTATTTATATTAAAAATTAATTATTTTTTTTACTATACTAAATTTGTCATCAATCCATGTACGAGAGAGAAAGCGTTAAAATTATAAATATAAAAATATTATTTTTTTTATTAATTTAAGTTTTTAAGATTATTGATAATATATTTAATTAGGAGAGTTTTTTATTTTTACTATTTTTATGTTGTTGTTGGTTCTTTAACATTTATCCTTTTGAATATTTTGCAAAAAATAATTACAAAATTTTTTGTCAGTGGACCTAAACCCAACTTCCCATTTTTTTTTTCTAAATGTGTTATCCACTTTTTTTTAAGAATATGATCAATGCTCATAAATAATATCCTTGAACTATTATTGAAGGTCAATATGACTTAAAAATATGACATTATTTAGTACTATAATTTATATAAATTAAGAATAAATCCCAATAAATTCCATGTGAGAAGTGGATGAATTTTGGGGCAAAATATCAATTGAATTTATGTTTTTTTTTAATTCATGTCAACATATTTTTATTTTGTTCAGGAGGTATTTTCCTCTCGGTAATTTTTATAGATTGTTGATAATTTGAACATAAAATTATTTGGGTCCAATAGATTATTATATTTATTTATTTTAATTTATAGGCAATTTGAATTGCCTAACAATGCAAATTATTTATGAAGTGACAATTCAAATTACTTATGACGAGAGTATCTATCAGGGGTGTTCACCGGGTCGGATCGATCCGATGAAACCGACTATTCGAACCGATCCAATCTTAATTGGGTCGAATCAGATCGTTATCCAATTGAACCCGACCCGGGTCATAATTCGATCACCAACGAGTCGGGTACGGATTTCAATTTTTCGAACCCGATGATCCAAACTTTTATATATTTATTATTAAATTTAAACCAATTTATTCTTAATAAGAATTTTGTATTACTTTGAAATTAAAATATATTACAAATTTATACTTAATATCCTTTAAATCATTATAAAATATTGAAAAATATGTTTCTTTATTTTTTAAAATATAGTTGATGTTAGGTATTATAAAAAAATAAAAATATAGGAAAAAATTTAATCGGATAAATAAATGACTTGATCCGATCCAACCCGACCCAATGAAGATCAGTTTGAATCGGATTCGATGACTACTTTGTCATCAGCCCGACCAACCCAATCCTAATAAAATCAATCGGGTTGGATCGGATTTGGAATCGGGTCGGGTCAAATCTGACCAACACCCCTAATTTATCTAGATTACCACCCAAATAATAATAATTTTTATATTTATTTTTCATATTCACCCTTTCAAATCTTTCATAAATAAAGCATAATACGATAAATAAATCATCATATAATAGCAACACAAATAATAATAATATTATATTATAAGAACAAATTAATGACCATAATGAATTTTATTTGAATAATGTTTATCTAATATTATATTACTATTACCATGTTATGATTAAAAATATAACACTAATTATTAATTCTAATTATATTAATTAAACTATTTTTATTAGTTATTATTATTTATAAATATTATTTTATTATATTTCATTTTGAAGGGGTATTAATTACTTAAATATACTCATTTGTGAGTTTATAATTTAAATTGATAAATTTCAATTCAATAATACAAAAAATAACTTAATAATATTTATAAAGATATCTTAATAAAATGATGTATATTATTTAGTAATTATTTATATAAGTAAATGAAATAATATGAATTGTCACTTGAATTATTTATATATTGTAAATAGTATAATGTACATTATTAATAATTTAATAGGTGATAATTTTTTTATTAGATAATGTGGATTACTAGATAAGATTGATAGGTAATATATTCAATACTTTCTTATGGCTAGACTTTTAACGAATTCTAAAGTTGGAAAAGGTTGAGCGAAATTTATTTTGTCGTAGTCGAATTAGGTATATATATTTTGTTTCCGCATGGAATTAGGTATATACTTGAACCTTGCTCCGTGGTAAACATGTATATTTAATTTCTTTTTTTTATGTTAATTTGGATATATACTAAATTATTTTAATAATAAAATAATGACAATGTCAAAGTTTAGTTTTGAGATCTGATATTTTAATCTGATAAGATTAGTTTTAACTTTTCTTTTGAAGAAAAGAAAGGATGAAGGGAGTTTTATATGATATTAGCGGATGGTGTGATATGCTAACTAATCTTGAATAATTATGCATTACTATGTTGCAATTATTGAGCTGATTAGATGTTACATCCTTATGCCGTGTCATGAAAAAAAAGGTGAATCATAATTTATTTGTATTTTATTGTTATAATGTTTGTAAGTTTTACCTTCAATTAATGTAAAACATTTCGAGTGGCACACCAAGAATTAGTTCTCGATTTTTTTTTGTAAATAAATAATTGAGATCGAGACATTGTTTTAAATAAAAATATAAAAAGAGTGAAAACTCTTGAAATTGGACTTAAGACCTCTTAATTGAAAAAAAAATCATTCAATAATGATTTTTAATTTAATAATAATATTATGTAGTTTCATATTTGCCTTGGTTTAGGTTTTAAACAATTATAAATAATGACTAAGGTAGTCTAATTAGTATTCTCATAGTTTAAACTCCAAACTATATTCCACATGGAAATATCATACTAAAATTTGTTCCTGATTTCTTCAATTATATTCAGTGTGCAATTTTTTTTTTCTCCCTAACATTTTTACAATTAGGGTATGTTACCTTCATATTCTATAGAAAAAACTCATTCTAATAATTTAATTTTTTATAATAAAAAATTTATTAAAATAATTGTTTGGATATAAAAAAATGGAGAGATACTAACTTTTAGGAATTAGAAGGTTTCCAATGAATTTTTTTTAGCTTAGAGCTTTTTTTCTTTCTCATTTCTCTCTTTTATTGCTTCTCATCTCCTTCCATATTTGACGATGTGTGCAATATTTAAACTTTGATAATATATATAACTGTCATATTTAATTATATTTGAATTTGATCCTTTAAATTTTATTTGATTTTATTTTGAGTCTACATTTATGTTGAGAAATGATCATTTAATATAAATATGAATATATTCTAATGAAAAATAATATGCAAAGAAAAAAATTTAGAAAGTGTAATCCTATAAAAAATTTCAATCAATATTTTTATTTTCATTATGATCTAAACAGGACATTAAGTGAGTTGAAGAGTTCTATGGTACATTAATGTGTCACATGAAACTACAATATGGAGTTTACAAGTGCATCGTTCCACATTTTACATTTTATACATTTAAGTAAAAAATAACTGCTAAATGATTTAATTTGTTTATTATAGATGTTATATTTAATTTCCGAACTTAAAAATGTTGTTGAACTATAAATCGCACTCTTAGATTAAAAATCTGATAAAAAATTGCTATTTAATCATGATAAATTTATAAATGCAAGTGTTGGATATATTCCATTAATTATTTATTATCTTCCATTTACTGGTGCTCCACAATATTAAAATGGTTTTAGTTATGGTAAAAAAATAGTTTAGATTATAAAAAAATAAATTTAATTTAGTTTTAGCTTCCACCAAATATTAGTGCACAACGAGAGAGAGAGAGAGAGAGAGAGAGAGAGAGAGAGAAGGGAGAGGAGGAAGAAGAAGGGAGGCGATTAGGGTTTCCGTTCGAGCCCTAATCGACCCTTCTCAAGGCAATCCCGATTCGAATCCCTTCTCCTCTTCGATCTCCCGATCCCCATGGCGAAGCTTGAGGGCTCGGATCGGCCGGAAGTGGTGCCGGAGGCTGCGGAGGACAAGCGGCGGGAGGGGATCGGGCCTGTCTGCATCAACGACGCCCTCACCGATGACGAGCTCATGGCGGTGCTGGCGAGGCTGGAGAAGGAGGAGGACAGGGACGGATTCGGTCTTGTCTGCAAGCGCTGGCTCCGCATCCAGAGCTCCGAGCGACGACGCATCCGAGCCCGCGCGGGCCCTGCCATGCTCCGTCGCATGGCGGATCGCTTCCCTGGCGTCGTCCACCTCGACCTCTCTCAGTCCGCGTCGAGGTCGTTCTTTCCGGGGGTCACGGACTCTGATCTTGCCGTGATCGCCGCGGGGTTCAAAAACTTGCGCGTCCTTGACCTCCAGAACTGTAAAGGTGGGATCTTTATCTCCGAACGGATCATAAATTTGACGCCTTGGAGTTTTTTAATTGTTATGTTCGTCTTGTTCGTGATTAATTAATGATCAGAAGCTAAAATGATGATAAGTTCATTTCAAAATGGGGAATTTTCCATCCTGCATTTGATTTCGTTGACATGGATAAACCGATTGATGAAAACAAGGATTTTTGGTATGTGATGCATATTGTCTAGTTATCCTCTGGATATAGTTTGAGGTTACTTAATTTAAAAAAGTCAAACTTATCGTTTGGTGTTGCAAGTCTCTGTATGTATTAACAACAATTCATATTTCTTTACTGCTCATGCTAAATTGTCGGAGACTTTGCAACTTCTGACATGGCTTTGATGGATATATGTTGGCATGAATGCTTTATGCTAATATTTATTTCTCAGTAACTGGGTATCAGGACTTATTTCTATCCAACTATCTTGAATGGCTAATTTGTCTCCTGGCAAACCCATGGCCTGGATGAATATGTGGCCATTAAAAGAATTGCTTTCCTTGCATTAAATTTATAAGCTGGAGATAATGTGCATCTTGTTTGTCTTCAGTACGATACTATAATCATATGATTCATGGACCCTTCATTTTTGGTGGAGACACACATGTTCAATGTTATTGAATGGATATGGGTAACATGGTATTTCATTTTTCATGTAATTGGTTGTGATATTATAACTTGTGACACCAGCACCTTTATCTCCACGTGACAACTGTGCCGAATGCATGGAACACTGGTGTTGAAAGGATGATTTTTGTGCTAGTTAGGAAATTCCAAATTATCTGAATTAGCGAGTGGTCAAACTTCAATTGAGATTAAACTCTTTTTCTTCGTTTTCTAAAATGACTTTTGTTGTGCTTTTTCTCACCTGTTACCCTAGACTACAGAGAACCAGCTTTCTAGATATACATATTTTTTTTCTTTTCAGAAAAAAATCCATGATCTTCCCTTATTGAACTGGCTCTTTTGTTCTATATTCAATTTTTTAATTCTCCACTAGTGTTCAACTCACTTTATTAATCAGTTAAAATAATTTCATATTTGAACTGCCCCTTATTTGCATCGAGAAGATTTTTTATAAACTTTGTATGATTTCTCAATTGGATGTTCAGTTTTGAAGTATAATTAAACCTATGTTGATGCACTACAGATGTCATTTTGCAGTATGGTTTGAACTCCTTTGTTAAAGGAATTTGTAGATGTTGCTTTTGTATTTTATAATATATCCATTCTCGGTCATACAGGTGTTGGTGATGTTGGGATGATAACACTTAGTAAAGGCATTCCATCCCTCCAGTCCCTTGATATTTCCAATTGCAGAAAGATTACAGACAAAGGACTGGTGGCCGTTGCTGTTGGATGTCACAATATAAGAGCATTGAACCTTTCTTCTTGTAAAACTGTGACAGATAATCTGTTAAAAGCTCTATCAAAAAGTTGTTTACACCTAGAAGAGCTAGGTTTGGCAGGATGCAACAACGTAACTGACTCAGGGCTCTCTTCATTGGCTGATGGTTGTCACCATATAAAGTCTTTAGATGTTAGTAAGTGCACCAAGATTGGAGATATTGGAGTCTCAAGAATTGCCGAGGTTTCCTCGATCTGCTTGAAGATCCTGAAGATGCAGGATTGCTATAAGGTTACTGACAAATCCATATTGTCTCTGGCTCAGTTCTGTTATAATATTGAGACACTTGTGATTGGGGGATGCCGCGATGTTTCTGATGAATCACTAAAAGTTTTTGCTTTAGCCTGCTCGGGAAACTTGAGGAATATAGGTATGGATTGGTGTTTAAATGTCACGGATTCAACCGTGACCTCCTTGCTGTTAAACTGTAGACATCTTTTGGCCCTTGACATCGGATGTTGTGACAAAGTAACTGATTTAGCCTTTGAGGCATTGGGAAATGGAGAATTTAAGTCCAACTTGAGATTTCTGAAGGTGAGTAATTGCACAAGAATCACAGTTTCTGGCGTCGGCATAATATCCCAGTTTTGCAAGTCTCTGCAATACCTTGACCTGCGAGCATGCCCCCAGATATCAAGATTTGCCTGTGAGCAAGCTGGGTTACAGTTTCCTGAAGGTTGTACAACAAACTTTGATGGCAATTTATCAGAGAGTGATGTGATGATTGATGTATTCTTTAGAAGTAAGTTGAAATAGGAAAGATGGTCTCCACTTTGAGATGCTTCTAGGCAAGTGATCCCAATGATCAGCTGTCAAATTTTCATCCATGAAAACTGAAGTTCACATCAGAAGGCTGTAAATTTGTAAAATTATTCGTTAATGTTTTATGCTGTCTTAGTTATCTGGATTTGAAATTGCATTTACTTAAACGTCGCATTGTATATAGTCTATATGGTGATCCCACTTTACAAACCTTCTATGAATAACAAATCCAATTTAGTTGGTTGTCAATAGCACTTTTATGTGGCTCATGTATGTTATGTGCTTTGCATCATATGCTTTAGAAACTCTGACACATGAACAGTTTTATCTCATCAACTACATTTCATCTGATGATCTGATACAAGCTAAAGATAGACCATGATGAAGAAGAACACATGCTGAGTGTGGACTTTAGGGAGGTTGGCCAAATCCTAAGTGAACAAAAACTCTTCTGAATATATGGCTTCTACAGAGTATAAATGCACTATATGGCCATAGATTTCGTCATTGTTGTGATCATGCCATCTCTATGAAGTAATCTTTCAATTGAATGTGATTTTCGCCAGTTTCAGATTTGATTATGGTTGTATATATACCAAGAATATATGTGATTCAGCTAATGCCAACTTTTTATGGAGGCACAGTCCTTGTTATGAATCCTAATGTACTCATAACCTTGTGATAGTTAGATGTGCTTCAACTTTTTAATAAATGGATCTCATATGAGTTTGAACATTGGTAATTGTTAAATTTTAATTTTTTTATGTACAGTGTACACAATCAGCTATGAATAGCTTAAGAAATATGTACATATTATTTTATAATAATTCATGATCATGGATCACGATTAAATTCATTTACAGACATCAAATTTTAAAAACTAAATTAAATAAAAGAGTCTGATTATTATTATTGAATTTATCGACAATCATGATTATAATTAAATCAAAACTTGCGTGATCATAAATCAACCAACTATAATTAGAGTGGGATGATAAAGTATTAGATAAAAAATTGAAAACTACGATGAAAATAAAAAGTACATTACACTTTTAATGCATACTTAATTTAATCAATTTAAATGAAACCATTTCAAATATTTGCTTCTTTGCTTTTTTAATATTTAGAGCATATTTAGCTTAGATTATAAGTAGTTTAATTTTATTTTAATTTTTTTTCTCGTTTGATAAATAAAATATTATACTTGTTAGGGTAATAATTATAAGTTGGAAAAAATAAATATATTTTTTTGTTTATTTTTAAAGTTGTTGACTTATTTTTTAAATTAATTATATTATTCTTTTATTCATATTTTTAAATTATTACTATCGTATAATTTTAAAAATATCTTAGTTAATATTTATTTTAACAAATATTATAATTATTTGTTGAAATTATCAACATTTTTCACTTATCAGCTAAGTCAAATTTCTAACTCTTCATTATTAAATGAAGAGGTTAATGGGACGCTTGCAGAGCTCCACTCCCGAATGCAATTTGAACCATAAATTAAATATGATCAAATTTCTAACTCTTCATTATCAAATTTCTAAGTGTTACTATCGGGTGCAATTTGCTATGCACCCGACGCGGTGCATGATCTGGGCCATTGATTTAGAAATCAATAGCCCAGATCTTAATTTTTAAATCAATGACAAATCTAAATTTTTATTTTCTTATCTCATTGTTTTGTTTTCTTTTAAATCTTTTTAACATGCAAAAGAACTTTAAATAAATACTGATTTTTTTTATAACGTCAGGGACGCTTTGGTCTTTCCTGGGACAACTCGAAAACAAATAAGCCCTATTTCTAAAACCCTTTTCTTTTGACAACCTCACGGTCGCCTTCTTCCTTCGGCCACCAAAAACCCGACTTCGTCTCTCCCTCTCTTCCCTCGCCGGCGGGGCTCCACTCCCGTTCACGGCCACCTGACGAGTTCTTCCTACGAGCTTCCGACGCTCCCTCTCTATTCTTTTCCTCTCGGGTCAGGATCCTTCTTCCTTTACTTTTTTTATTGCATTCCTGAATCTTAATTCACTCTTTTCTCTGTTGATGGATTCAATTAAGCGCACTTTCGTACGCAAAAGATTTCTCCTTTGGGTTGTGGGAGAAGGGAGCGACGGGAAAAATCCCTTTTTGGGCTATTTTGGTGCAAATGGTGTTTTTTACAGTGCAGTTTAGGAACAGCTTAGGACATGTACTCTTTTAGGGCCAGAGGTAAGGGGAAGGGAAAGGAGGTTAATGAGTTAACCTTGTTTGTTTGGTTGTATTTTTAACGGAGGGGAACGAGGGGGAATGTTCCCTTCATTTACCTCCAACCTCCAAGAGTCTAATTTTTTTTCAACCCCTTATTGGGGTGTAAATGAGGGGAAAGAAAGTTTAAACTACATTTTCAATTTTATTCATATGTAATTAAAATATATAAACACATGCATTATGATATATTCGTACAATAAAAGTTATAATTCCCTTTCCTTCCCTTTAGTTATGTCATCCAAACAAGGTTAGTTATTTCACCTTCCTTCCCCTAGTTTTCCTTCACTGACTCTTGAACCAAACAGACCCTTAGGAGAGATGTTGAACGGCTTAGGACGTGTGGTCTGTAGAAAAAAAAACATGTCTTGTATAAATGAAGTGATTGAATTATCAATCACGATCTTTTCATTCTTGTCACCAATGTGGAGTCATATGATATCAGTTGTTTTATCAATTTTCTCTAAGTAACATGCAAGTCCTTTCTCAGTTTGTATAATGTTGAAAGTAAAGGCCCCCAAGACACATAAGGCTAAGAGGGAACTTGAGAAGCGCGCCCCTAAACTCGTAAGCTATTCTTCCATTAGCCATTGGTGTGTAGTTTGCCTTCAGCATTGTATTATTGGTGGTGTCTCATTGTTGCCCCTTAATTGTCATAATTGCAGGTTGAGAATGGAAAGAAAACACTCATTCTTCATGGTACCAAGACAAGTGATGTCCTCAATGCTGTTTTGAATCAGATTTATCATCTAAAAAGGGGTAATGCTATAAAGTACACCAAGAAGAACGAAAACATCAGGCCTTTTGAAAGTGGTGGTGAAACATCCTTGGAGTTTTTCTCTTTTAAGACTGACTGCAGTCTTTTTGCTGTAAGTCAATTTTCCTCATTCCTTATTAACAGTTGATTATATCTCTGGTAACTCCAATTGCTTTTTTTTAGCACTGTTTATTATATAGTATGCCCATTTCTTTTAGTTTCGTTGTGTTTTAGTACAAATTACCTTTGTGAGCTACAGGGAGATTAGTTATTATGACATACCTGTACTTTGCTTCTGAGCAACACTTATGTAGATATTCTATTTTATGATTCTTTTGACTGCTAGTTTGGATTTTCTCAGAATAGTTTTAATAAAATAGTGATGGATCAATCCTGGACCATATTAGGCAGCAAGCTTTGAGTCCTCAGCTGGTTTATAAGAGAACATTCTACACAGTTTTTCTTCACAGTGGCTGCTGACAGGTTGAGGTTATGGTGGAGTTATACGCTTGGCCCAGGTTTTCTCATTAAAGTTTGTCCCAGCACAAACTATGCATAGAGCTGAATCCACACTAGCCTGCTCCTTTTTCCTTGTGCTTTTATGGACCGTCTGTGCTTCCCTTTTGCTTCTAGGCCAGGTAGGATGCTTACAATTGGTTTGCCCCTAATATGCATATTTGGTCTTTTTAAAGGGAATCATTTGGGAGAGAGGCAAAATCCAAATCACATTTTTCGGCCTAGTTGGACCACACTGACTTTTTCTTTAAAGTTTTGTGCTTTTAGTCTCAGGTGAACCCATGTTGGCTTGTTCCAATTTCTAAATGTTAGGATGATGCCATGATTCCCATGGTAAATGATTAATGGCTTCCGAACCAACTTTGCTCTTGAGAACTTTTTCAGGCCTTCCAGCTTCTTTGCTCAATGATGGCATGGCGGGCTTTCATATCATTGATGTCTTTATGTTTTACAAGCTATGCACAAATCATCTTGTCATCCAAGGAAGATGGTTTATGTTCAAGAGCTGACCTATAAGGAATCAAGGAGTCATTATCTTATCTGCGTGATTAGTAATCATTTGGCTTATAATTCACACATTTGTCTGTACATGAACTATATTATCAAGTTACTGGTTTAAGCATCTATTTCATAAGCTGGTCCTGGAAATGAGCTCCCACGAAGTAATATATAACCAATTTTCTCTTTGATGTTATAAGAATATGAATACTGGTTTCTTATTGTACGTCAAAGTCATTTTTACTTCTTGGTTTCAGTTTGGTTCTCATTCTAAGAAAAGGCCGAACAATCTCGTACTTGGAAGGACATATGATCATCACGTATATGACCTTGTTGAAGTAGGAGTGGAGAATTTCAAGCCCATCGAATCTTTCAAGTATGATAAGAAAGTGGCACCAAGAATAGGGTCAAAACCATTATTTGCTTTCTTTGGTGAAGGGTTTGAGAGTGTTAAAGAATTGAAACATTTGAAAGAAGTATTGCTTGATCTTTTCAGAGGAGAGGTTGGTTTAGCTATATCATTCTTTGTGATATTGGCCTCATTCCTTTTAAGTGGCACAATTCATTTTTCTTTCTTATGCAGGTTGTGGAAAATCTAAATCTTTCTGGTGTAGATCGTGTATTTGTTTGCACTGCAATATCATCGAATAGAGTTTTCTTTTCACACTGTGGTCTCAGGCTCAAAAGGTCAGGCACAACCATACCCAGAATAGAATTAGTAGAAGTTGGTCCTTCCATGGATTTGGTGGTTCGCCGACATCGACTACCAAATGATAGTTTGAGAAAGGAGGCGATGAAGTCAGCTTCTGATATTCATAAGAAAAAGGTCTCATGTCTTACTAATATTATAATAATCTGATCAGCATTTTCTTTCTAAAACTTTCTTACAAGTCTGCTATTTTTTGGATATTTTTTCTTCATTTATCTACACGATTATCTTATCCGCTGCCATCCTTGCCTATCTGGTTTGTTCTACCTTTATCTTACAGATTAAGAATGTGAGCAGTGATATAATCAAGGGCACAGTTGGGAAGATTTACATGCCGGATCAACAGGTTTGAATGCTTCACCCTATTTTAGCTGTTTCAAATCTCAACAACAGTAGCACTTTGCTAACTGTTTCATTTCTTTTCCTTTGTGAAGGTTGGCAATATTGCTTTGACAAATGACATTAAAGGACTTAAGAGGGAACGACGAGAGGCTAAGAAAAACAAGTCTGCCAATGAAAGTGATGCCAAGAAAAGGAAAACTGAGTCTTAAATATTGACAGAGGCTTGTCCCTGTTTGGCTGTGAAGGAATGCGCCATTTGAAGATTGTGCAAGGAAGTTTTTCCCCAGTAGTTGGGTCTGAAGCGGAAAATTTTCTTATACTCAAAGTGTCCAAGGAAAACGTTTTTTCTACAAGCATTTACTGTAGTGACATCGACAACTTTGAGCGTAGCTGAAACCGTGGGCTGCTGTCTGCAGTTTGCGTAAAAATTCTTTTTGCACTATTTTATTGTTGACCAACATCATCCTCTTGCACTTAAATTTCTAGCATATTCATAATTTGCTACTTGAAGGATCTCTATGAACTGATGAATCCCTTAGGTAGTTCTGGTTCGGTTTGCACATGTTCACTTTGGATGATCCTTTTTATTCTTCTCAGTTGAATAACAACCTGCACAGGTCACATATCCATCATTATAATATATGTTGTTAATCACTAGTTATTAGAAATGCCCATACAATGGACGCCAACAAGCAGTACTGTCATATCTTACATTTTTCATCTTCAAAATAAGATGTTTGTCCTCTAAACATATTTAGTCTTTTTCATTACAAAAAATAGTCTTTAACAATTTGATTTTTTTTTCTCTATTTAGAATGCAATTTCTTAGACATAATGCAAATTATTATTCGGTAAGGCATAGGTTTTTGGTACCGGCATTCAAAGGTTTGAATCCAAGAACTTTCATACTGTGCGGTAGGGAAAGTACCGCGCACGAGACTTTCATCTCGCACGGCTCCTAAGTGAAAAAAGAAAGGAGAATTCATCTTCGCTTCTTCCTCGGAGAAATATGATCAAACAACTCCCAATCATGATCACTGCGGATTAAATCATCTGTATAGTATAAAAATAGAAACTCAGAAGAAACATCTATCAAATACTTTGTAGGGTTTTACTGCCAACTTCCCTAGAGGTTGAGGTTAACTCGAGGGATGCCACTGGCCAAAGGCAACGTTCTGATCTTAAATGAACAGCTTGCCTGAAATGAGGTCTGCAATGGCCAACAGGTACCGCTGCCGCGGCCTTCGGCAGCCGCTCTCCTCGTCCCGGTGGGAAAAGATTGCCTGAAGACTCCAGATCCAACTGCATTTGGAAGCAGACTTTAACATCTCTCATGTACTTTTGTGATGGTCAGATACCAAACTTGATCATGCAACTGATATGAAGGGGGTCCTCTGCATTTGACATGCACAACCATGTTAAGAATGAGGAGGTTCCAATCTTTGCCTCGTCTGCTGCTGTACTTGGTAACATGCTCCTCAGAAGTGGTCAGTAGCTGCTGCTGGGTCTTGTGCATCATGTGCAACAGAAATGGCATGAATGCCAATGGGATGATCTTGGCTTTTCTCTTCTCATTTTTTGATGCTAATTACACCAAGAAATTGTGGATGTTAGCTACCTTTTTGACATGATAAATGGTAAAAAAAAGAGGTAAATGGGGGTGTAGAGCACTCTGCTCTACACCCGGTGTATAACACTCATATTCTCTCATTTAATTATTAAATAATTATTAATAATTAATAAAATTATTAATCTAATTCATAAGATAAAATAATATGTATTTATCGGATCAACCCGATAATCTAAAATGATATCTAAGATCAAAAAAATTGTGACCGTTGAATTATTAAAAATAATCAAACAGACGATCACCGAATAATTCGATTGTTATGATCTTGATCAAACTCACTACTTAATTAATAAAATATATTAATAAATAAGTATTTAATTAATCGGATGGGTAAAAATGATGCTATACATGGGGTGTAGAGCGGATGTGCTCTACATATCCATTTTTCTCATAAAAAAAAGACAGCACTACCACACATTCATGCTCAGATGCTTATTAAAAAAATTGTACCCTTTTAATAGATAATATTACTTTATTTATATGAAATATATAATATAAACCTACTAAATTGGCCTAATTTGTCCGCAATTTTTATTAGAGCCACTTGAATCCTAATTTTGTCCTCTTCGTTTTTTTTTATATTTTAATGCTAATGTTACTACACTTGCAAAAACAATATTTTTAAATATAAACACTACCATATAATATAATGTTCAGTTGTAACACAAATAAAAGTTGTTTATTTCTTGTCACACCCCTGGGGTTATCACGAATTTCTGCATTTCATTTTAATTAAGTAAAATACGGTTTTGCACTTTTGGTCTTTCAATATTATGACACCTTACTTTTCCATTGTTTACTCTTTAAATTTTTTTATTTGACGAAATTGCCCTCCTCTCTATCTTGAGCTCGCCTTCTCTATGCGAGCTCGCACAAAGATGGTGAGCTCACCGTCCGTCTGCGAGCTTGCACTCAATTGTACAAATCAAAATTTTAATAATTTAGAATTGGACGAAAAAATTTGTAACTATAAGAAAAATAATTATTATTATTATTTTAATATTCTATAATATATATATATATATATATATATATATATATATATATATATATGGAAAGAGTGTGAAGCATTATAATTTAAAATAACTCATTTCTCCTCACATTCAATATAGGCTTTTTAGTGCGGTCAAAATTAAAGTGCTATACATACATTTTGCTCTCATATATATATATATATATATATATATATATATATATAAAAGAGGGTAAGAAGTGTGCTGCACTTTATTTTATAGTAGCTCAGTCTCTCTTACATTTTTTTATAGGCTTATTAGTGTGGGTCTAGGATCATAGGTTCACACCAAAATATTTAGATGTAATATGAGATGGAATATATTGCGAACGTTGCACAAATATTTTACCCATATATATATTTATATTTATATATATATATATATGGCCGTTTGCACATAACAACATATGGGCTCTTAAGTAGGCCCATTAAAGCAACAACGATGGCGACCTTATAAATGCGTACGCCTTCCTTCCAAATCCTCTCCTGTCGGAAGCCCAATCTAATTGATTCTTTCCGCTAATAGAAACCCTCCAAAACCCTCTTCCTCTTCGTCGTCGCCTTCACCATGTTCGGCGCCGGCCAGCCGCTGCGCGCCCGGAGGCGTCGCCCCCGCCGGTCGACGGCCGACTCAAGCGTCTACGCGTCGTCGGATCCGCAGAAGCAAGATCTGTCGGTGAGGCCGTGCACTGATTTCGACTTGGCCTACTTCAACGCCTATTCCCACATTGGCGTCCATGAGGAGATGATCAAGGTTTCTTCTTTTTTTTTTTTATCTTTTGGGCGCGCAGTACATCTCTCTCCCCCCTCTAGCTCTCGCTTTGATCCAAAAAATGGTGATGTTTTGCTCCGGGCTTGTGGAACTTGCCGCTGGATGTCCGAAATTTCCTTGTTTGGTTTCTTCCGCTATGTTTTTTTGCTCCTGTTGAATTCTTAGCTTGGAAAATGTAACGCCTTTAGATGACTTCTTAATGGAGTTCCCTTTAACCAATAGTTTGAGCTTCTCGCTGGTGGCATTTGACAACGCAAGTTAAAAACTATAGTGCTGCGCAGTTCTTGTTGTGTGGTAGTAGGTTATTCTTTGGATGTGGAGGGTTGAGATGCTTGATGTTGTCATGAAGTCAGTTTTTGGTGCTGTAAATGTATATGTGAGCACATAAGAACTTCTCGTCTATCTCCAAGAATGTAGCTTTAATAGAGTAGGAAGATCAATAATGATAACTAACTTTGGAAACATAAGTGTAATCATAAGACTTCAATTTAACTTAATGTTTCTTTAGTAACTATAATGGGGAAATGTAGCAGGTAACTGTGATGCTAGCACAAGGGTACCGATCCTTCTAAAATTGTGCAAGATTTTGAGTATTCTGAATGTTAATCAATGGAACATTTTTTATGGAAACCAAAATTACTTCCATAAATGAAAACATAGTAAAATCCTGAGGAAGATAATCATGATAAGCTATCTTTGGCAGGAACCCATTACTTGGGTTAAATTAATAGCTTGCTATTAGTTGTTCTTACCAACTAATTATATTTCCTTCTGCTTCTTCTCATGTTAATCCCTTCTTTTACTGTCAGGACCGTGTCCGAACTGAAACTTATAAAGCTGCTATTTTCCGGTTTCAACATGCTATTGCTGGAAAGGTAATTTGATTGCTAATTGTCCTTTTTGTGTAAATGAGTTACATCATAGAAGAACTTTTGTGGAATATTTTATAATATATTTGATTCTTGATCGTGCTGAAAAAAACATTACAGGTTGTATTGGATGTTGGTTGTGGAACTGGCATACTTGCAATATTCTGTGCTCTTGCAGGTGCCAGACGGGTAATTATACTCTGTCTCAATTCTTCAATTTTTCTGTTGGTCAGTGCAAACCAAATTCTCTAAAAAAATGCAAGCCAAATTTTCATTTTTGTTTATTGGTTGCTATCACAGTTTCAACTGTATGAATAACAATCTTGATGATACTGTTTTTCTAAACTGTTAAGGACACAGTTGCATCTGTATTTTGTTTTCCCAATTGCATCTTATGTTTAAGTGCTGTCACATCAATCTTGCTGGTGATATGGTTATGCTTATGTTAAATTGTTGTTTTATATTTATTTTGTCATTTTCCATATTTACACTTGAAATCTTAAAGTTCAGCTATTGTCTTTTCAATGTAAAGTGGTGCATTTAATAAATGTGCTCATATGTTATCAGGTCTATGCAGTAGATGCAAGTCAGATTGCAGTTCAGGTACGTTCTGTCATTTTGTATTGCTTTTATTTGAATTAGTGGAAGTGCATGTATAAAGGAGTGAGCATTCAGCACAATGGTTATGCTGCTCCTTCGATGACCATCAGGTCACCAATTTGCGGCTTAGAAGGCTTCATATGTGACTGTTTTTCATGTACCCTCTACTTATTGAGCATTTAGCGCATGAGTTTTTTTTTCCTTTTGTTTAAGGGCATGTATACAATAAGAGTTATTCAGATCGAAGTTTGAAACAAATTTGCTGTGTTTTATAATATTCGGTTTGGTTTATATGTTCCTTTCAGTTTCTTTTTATAACTGAGAATCTGAGTAACTTTGACATTATACTATTTCTTTTTTTCAATTTGAAGAAATGAACTTAGATCCAATCTTTACTTTCTTCACAAATCGTTACAATTCTTGTCACTTGTTATCCTTTATGTCCTTTTTGGATTCTTTTGGAAGTTTTGGTTGCAGGTTCTAATTCATGTGCATTTGTAGTATCTTAATGGTGCTTTACTGTTTTGGTAAACAAAACAGGCTACTGAAGTTGTCAAAGGAAACAACCTATCTGACAGGGTGATTGTTTTGCATGGTCGAGTTGAGGTGCAATCACATATTTTACTCTCTTCTTTAATGCCCATAATTTGATTGCATTTCAGTATTTCTAATGGACATGCACAGAGCACCGACCAAACATTCATCGAAATGACAACTCACATTATTTATATCAATTCAATTTATAATATATCTTTTTGGATAGGTTGATTTTAGCTGGAACAACCTTAAATGAAAATGTGAACAGGATTGAACTAGAATTACAAATTGTAATCACCTCTTTAAGTGAAGTTAAATTAATAAACTTGTGAATGCAGAGTGATCATAGTTAACTTCAGGCATCTGTTCTTTGAGTTTTCTCTTATGATCAAGCTATCTCGCAAAGATGACTTACTGATTCTTTTTTAAAAAAAAAAGACTTTCTGATTCTATCTCATAAAGACTAATGAAAAGCACTGTGTGAAATTGTTTGATCATATGCCTGGCAATAATCAGCATGCTACAGAATGCTAGTAAACATTTGCACACTTCTCTACAAAATATGACTGAAGATTGTATCAATTCGTTTAAAGAGTGGAACCATCAGAATCTATTGTGTTGGTTAGTTTGATTTATTCACATAAAATCAAAGTAAGGAAAAATGGAACTGATGTTGCATCGCCATGGATCCTACCGTAAAAATGGAACTGATGTTGCATCGCCATGGATCCTACCGTTTGCTAGGTTTCCTATGTTAGCAGGGCAAGAGATGGTACTGAATCAGATGAAAACTTACAGGCAAAATTACAACATATGCTTCAACTGATGTCTAAACACCCTAATATCCATTAGAACATACCCTTCTTTCTTGCAAAATAAAACATTAGGTTCAAATATCACTGATAAAGCACTTTTATTAGCTATCCTTACGTGTGAAAATTGTCTTTGCATTATCTTTTTGCTCTCTTGCAATATCAATTGCACTCATCTGGAGGTGTTTCAATGCAGGATGTCGTTATTAATGAGAAGGTTGATGTTATAATATCTGAATGGATGGGCTATATGCTACTATATGAGGTGCTTATATGATTGTTCTTTTATTTGATAAGTTTTACTCGAATGGAGTGCAGGAGCCTTTATTACTGGCTATAGCTGGTAATGTTTAACTGACTTCTTCTGAAGCTGTCTTTAACTAAGTGGTTCTTGTCATTTTAACTTAGAGTATGTTGCCTAGTGTCATCTTCGCGAGAAATAAATGGCTCAAGCCAGGAGGGCTTATTCTACCTTCACATGCAACGGTAACATTTTGATTTACATCTGTAGTACTGTTCAATTTCAGAAAACTTGTCTCTAGATGTGCCTTTTAGTTTTTAATTTCTCATTCTTATTTTGAAAAAAAAGAAACTTAATGTCTTCTTCTACTAGAAGAGTATACTTGAGCTTTGTCATATTCTATTTGTATGCAGCTTCTTATGGCACCTGTTACACATTCTGCTAGATATCGTGAAAGCATTGATTTCTGGAAAGATGTCTATGGAATTAATAGTAAGTTGAGTGTGCCTACTTTTTAGATCTGATATCCACATCCTGAAACATCTTTCAGACATAAATAGTGTTGAATCAGCCCTCAAGTGATGCAAAGTTCCATTTTAAAAACATCTGCAGTGTCTGCTATGTTGCCACTTGCAAAGCAATGTGCATTTGAGGAACCTTGTATAGAGACAATTGCAGGGGAAAACGTTTTAACTTGGCCATTACTGGTAAGTCATGATCTCATTTTTGTTATTCAACATGCATGTATATTTAATCTTATGTGCAGTTGTAATAAATCCGTACCCTGTAAGAAGGCATGTAGCCTAGTATATGACTGCCACAATTAATAACTAGTCCTTTAAAAAACAACTTGGTCCTCTTCTAAATTGGAAATTTCTTCTATAAAAGTTTATTGCTGTTGTCTTGACAAGTTGAATACTTCATGGTGATTACACATGCTATATAATGTTTAGGTTGATATGAGGAGAAATAAAACCTTATCAAATTTTTTGGTCCCTTCCTTTTTCTTCAGTACTTGAATCTTAGTTTCTGATATATATTTTAAGACATAAGCAGTTATCGATAAAACAGGGTCATCATTGCTAACTATTTAAATTAATTTTTTGATAATAATGTGTTAATTGATTTAGGTGTCCGCAATTTCAATTGAGGATGCTCTTTTGGATGATGAAGTGTGGATACTTTTTCTTTTAGTCTGAAGCTTGGAACATTATATATGCTATTATTGTCCAGTTTTATTGAAAATGAAAGAATGTGGTATCTGATAGCCATCTGAATTAGCCTCTTTTTTGCCATATGATTGCAACCTATTAAATGCAAGTTTGCATGTCAAGGAAACAAATTAATCTACCCAAAATATGCATATCTCGTGTTTGTGGCATCTCTAGCAATGGAGTAACTTGTGTCTGCGAAACTCATTTATAACCCGCTTTAAAAAAAAAAACTATTGAACAGAAGTTGCTTGGTAGTTTTCAGAGTCAAGATATTTTTGTTAATCATGAAGATTTTCTCTAACGTTCAGTTTTGAGATTCTGTTGAACTTGAAGGTGTACTTTAACATCTGTTCTCATAAATGGAACATTTTCATGAGTATGAATAGGTTAAGGAAGTGGATTGCTACACTGTCACAGTTCAAGAGCTTGAATGTGTCACTGCAGAATTTAGATTCATCTCAATGTTAAAAGGTATGTGGTGATAAAGTTCCATATCTTTCAATCGAGTACAGAAAGGTTGTGATTTTTTAAGGTCGTTTGGCTTAGTATATTAATTTGATTGTAATGTAATAAAATCAATGAGTACCATCATCCTTTCCCCTCCGGAAAAAATTGATTGTAATGCTTGGATATTTTATATTTCTCTATGAATTTGACCTTCATTGGTATTTTACTTTTGCATTGTGCTCCTATATCTCATTTAACACAAACTTGAAGTCCTCATAGTTTGAACTAATGGGTGTTATGTAAATCTGCTTGGCTTAAACTCAGCTTGTAGAAACATAGACCTTTTTTTTTCTTATCCTGTTCTATTTTGTCCTTGAAGCTCCTCTACATGGCTTTGCCTTTTGGTTTGATGTTGTATTCGATGGACCGGAACCTCCTGCCCCTGTTGGGAACCCCCTATCTGAAAACCCCCTTTCCGAAAAATCAAAATCTGCTGAACCTATAGTGCTATCCACTGCACCTGAAGATGCTCCGACACATTGGCAGCAGGTATGGAATCAGTTTCTCACTCAGTATCAATCAGTTTTTTCATCCTCATTTCTGTTTGTAGTTCTGATCTTTTTTTTCATTTTTTTATTATTCCAGACTCTGCTTTACTTGTATGAACCAATTGAATTGCAACAAGATCAAATAATACAAGGTTCTGTGTCATTGTCTCAAAGCAAGGAAAATCTAAGATTCTTGAACATGCGCATTGCCTACACGTGAGTGCTCTTGTTTCTCATAATACTTGGATTCTCAGAACTTGACTTGGCATATGTTGCAATCTTATATCTGCATCGGTTTTTCGCAGATCCGGTGGTCGATCCTTTGTCAAGGAGTCTGTAATGCGATGAGGGGGAGTATTTTACTTATATTTATCTGGCCTTCGTGAAATATTTTACTATCATGGGGGCTAAAGTTGGGCCAAATTGGTCAGTAGACGATGTGTACTATCATGGACGCTAAAATCATTAGGGCATTTCACAACCAGAAGTAGGACTTGCTTTGAAAAACCACCAACGAGAATTTGCTTAATCCGTTGGGGTTTCTTTTCAGGACACTTTTTTTTTGTTATGATCAAGTGCTTTTGACAACTGTACGACTTGTTTGAATGCATTGATATCGCCTTGTTTAGAAGTTATGAAATCTTATTTTACCTTTGATGATTCATCAATATCTTCATATAAAAAGCTTCTTTCATGCAACCATGTACGTATCAAATCTTGTTCTTGGTTTTACTTTATTCACATGAGTGAATTGTTCTAAAATATATTGATTGTAAAATTATAGTCTTCAGAATACAGTATATGTTTTAAGCTAAATTTGCACCTTCATTGAAGTTGGACAAAAATATCCACAAAGTTCCATTTTATGATCACGAGGAAACATTCGACCTGCCTCTGTGGGCGCACCCCTACACCATCTGAGCCCAGACTCTCTCTCTCTCTCTCTCTCTCTCTCTCTCTCTCTCTCTCTCTCTCTCTCTC